>CAXHJY010000856.1:117500-125000 GCA_964016885.1 Eledone cirrhosa
AGTAATGTAAATGGTAAAGGGTTAAACAGAAAAAAACCCATCCTTATGAAAAGATGTGAGGACAGTTGTATGAAATAAGATATGAGGTTATGGCACATTTATTATAGATATAATTGGTGTTGGTGATAATAGTAGTAGTAGTGAGTGGTTGCAGTGACAATGGTAATGGTGGTGGTGATGGTAATGGTGGTGGTGATAGTAGTGGTGACAACAATAAGGTGGTAGTAGTGATTGTGATGATGATGGTGGTGTTAGTTTTAATTGGTGATAGTAGTGATGATGATGGCAGTGATAGTAGTGGTGACAACGATAATAAAGGTAGTAGTAATGTTAACAATAGTGATTGTAGTGGTGATGATGATGGTGGTGGTGGTAGTGGTGCTGACAATAATGGTGATGATGGAAGAGGTGATAGTAGTGATGACGGTAGTGGTGATAGTAATGTGATAGTAGTGGTGATAGTAATGGTGGCAGTGGTGATAGTAATGGTAGTGGTGAAGATGATGAAAGAGGTGATAGTAGTGATGATGGTGATGATAATAATGGTAGTGGCGGTGATAGTAATAGTGATGGTAGTGGTGATAGTAATGATGATAGTGGTGAAGATGGCAATGGTAATAGTAGTGATGGTAGTGGTGATAGTAATGGTGGCGGTGGTGGAGATAGTAATGGTAATAGTAATGTGGTGGTGGAGATAGTGGTGGTGATAGTGGTGGTGGTAGTGGTGGTGGTAGTGGTGGTGGTAGTGGTGGTGATAGTGGTGGTGGTAGTGGTGGTGGTAGTGGTGGTGATAGTGGTGGTGGTGGTAGTGATAGTGGTGGTGGTGGTAGTGGTGGTGGTAGTGGTGGTGGCGGTAGTGGTGGTGGTAGTGGTGGTGATAGTGGTGGTGGTAGTGGTGGTGATAGTGGTGGTAGTCGTGGTGATAGTGGTGGTAGTCGTGGTGATAGTGGTGATAGTGGTGATAGTGGTGGTAGTGGTGGTGGTAGTGGTGGTAGTAGTGGTGGTAGTAGTGGTGATAGTGGTGGTGATAGTGGTGGTAGTGGTGGTGATAGTGGTGATAGTGGTGGTAGTAGTGGTGGTGATAGTGGTGGTGATAGTGGTGGTGGTAGTGGTGGTGGTAGTGGTGGTGATAGTGGTGGTGGTAGTGGTGGTGATAGTGGTGGTGGTAATGGTGGTGGTAGTAGTGGTGATAGTGGTGGTGGTAGTGGTGGTGGTGGTGGTGATAGTGGTGGTGGTGATAGTGGTGGTGGTAGTGGTGGTGATAGTGGTGATGATAGTGGTGGTGGTGGTGGTGGTGGTGGTAGTGGTGGTGATAGTGGTGGTGGTGGTAGTGTTTGTTGATGAAATCAACTCCAATACTAGACTGGTACTTTTATCATCAATCATGAAAAGATGAGACGAGGCAACATCAACATTGTCAGGATTTGAACTCAGAACATAAAATGCCGGAACAAATACATATTGGATGGTCAAGCCTGGGATTCTACCACAAAGAAAGAAATATGAAAAGAGAAGTTTTATGGGAGAATAGAGTCAATTATAACAACCGAGGACATGGCTGCTACATATTTTATCAACACAGAAGCACATGGCTTAGTGGTTAGAGCATTGGGCTTGCAATGGAAAGGTTGTGAGTTCAATGCTCAGACCGGGTGATGTGTTGTTTCCTTGAGCAAGGCACTTTATTTCACATTGCTCCAGTTTACTCAGCTGTAGAAATGAGATGATAGGGACTAGGGTCCCTATCATTCCACCGCAAAGTAGTCGTGGAGGTGCCACGGCAAAAAAGCACCCAGCACTCACTGTAAATGAGGTTGGTGTTAGGAAGGACATCCAGCTGTAGAAATCAAGCCAGAATCAGTTCCCGTCCCACCCTTGCAAGCAGGGAAAAGCGGACGTAAAATGATGATGATGAAGCAGAAGTTGTATGTTCTTCCCAAAAGTAATGCATTTGAATTGACTATGGCCTTGCTCAGTATGTAGGAAAGGTGTAGGTAGGAACTCCATTCTCTGCCCCAAATGCAAACAATGGGTACACAAGAGATGTAGCGGGATCTCAGGAAGCTTAATTAAGAATGTAGGCTTCACATGCAGCAGCTGTGCTGGGACAGCAAGCAGCAAACAGCCACAGGAAACAAGTACCACCAATCTCTGGGAGGGCTCTGTAGAAACAGTAGACAGCTTCTGCTACCTAGGTGACCGAATTAGCAGCGGAGGTGGGTGTTCAGAAAGTACAATAACTAGGGTAAGAACGGGATGGAAGAAGTTTAGGGAACTACTACCACTGCTAGCTGCAAAAGACTTCTCCCTCAAAATGAAAGGCAGACTATGATGCGTGTATCCGAACAGCGATGTTGCAAGGTAGTGAGACCTGGGCGCTGAAGGTGGAAGACTTACGTAGATTAGAGAGAAACGAAGCCTGCATGCTCCGATGGATGTGTAACAGTAATATACGCGAACGACAAAGCATCAATGAATTGAGAGAGAGACTGAGCATAAGAGGAATCAAATGCTGTGTGCAGGAGAGGCGGTTGCGCTGGTATGGACATGTGATGCGTATGAAGGATGACAGCTGCATAAAAAGATGCAGAGCACTAGAAGTCGATGGAAACCGCAGAGTGGGGAGACCCAAGATGACCTGGGATGAGGTGATAAAAGCCGACCTTACCCAATTACACCTCTCAAAGGCGATGACACACGACCATGACCTCTGGCGTCACGCAGTAATACAGAGTACCCAACCTCCCATGGGTACAAGCTGAAGCATATAGACAATATGCCCCCACCGCAAGGTGGTCGTGGAGGTGCCATGGCAAAAAAGCACCCAGCCCACACTGTAAAGTGGACGTGTAGGCGCCACGAAAAAGCACCCAGCACTCACTGTAAATGAGGTTGGTGTTAGGAAGGGGCATCCAGCTGTAAAAATCAAGCCAAATCAGTTCCTGTATGAGCAAGGCATGGTCAGCCGACCAGACACTGCTCACAACAGGACAACCCGTCTAACCCATGCTAGCGTGGAAGAACGGACGTAAAATGGTGATGATGATGATTATATAGAAGAGAGGAGAAATACAGCTGAGACATGGACCCACATATATTACTGGTGTAGGTTTTATTATAGATGACATTGAGGGGAGGGAGTAATAAATGTTTACACCAATAAGAAATCTAAGATTTCACCAGAATCTAAACTATAATAAAGTAAGGAGTGAGGGACTGCGTCCAGAATATATTTTTTTTATCCCGTTTGTAAAATAAGTTGGATTACTTTGAATAAATAATGAATGAATATTACATAATTTATCTACTAAATTTCGTTATTCTTGATTAAATATAAATAATTTTGTTGCTTATTTTTTAAGATTCACTTCTTTAAAATTTTCAAATGTCAACACTTCCGGTTAACGATCGCTTAAATAAACATTCATATATTTCCATCACTAATTTTCTCCTAATGCAGTTTATATATAATATCGCCTTTTCTTATTGTATCATGGATTACGTTACTGATTACATTAGACAGTGTAACGCAGTTTCTGTGTATATTGCCAATTACGATTTTATTTGATATATCATATCTACATACATACTACACATGCTAGCAGAAAACGACCCTTCGGGTGGTTTTTCTGCTAGTATATATAACAGTGTACACACACATACATAGCCACTCTCTCTCTCTCACACACACAAACACAAACACACACACACACACATCACAGAAAAAAAGAGAATATGTGTTGCGACGAATGGAATTTATTGAGTATATTACAATTGTTTCTCTGGCAGATTTTCCTAGGAAAATCTGCTTCATAGAAACAAGACGTATCTGAGGACCTTGCGATTTTCAGAGTCAGGTTTGATCATTACATCGATCATGCCTCGAGCTGGTCGCCAGAGAAATGATTGTAATATGTCCAATAAATTCCATTCGTCGCAACACTGATTCTCTTTTTTTCTGTGATATCATACTCTGCTCTATGAGAGCATCAAGTGCTCATACGGCCTACTGCATACGGATATTTTAAGCATCCAACACCAATTATATATATATATATATATATATATATATATATATATACACAATATATTAATAAATGGAAACTATATTTATAAAACCATAATTATTTTATATATATTTCAAGGTCGACCAAGGTAAATTATGGTGCGCTTTCATCAGATAAAATACAGATTTGTTTTATAAAACAATATTTATTTATAAAACAAAACTGTATTTTATCTGATGAAAGCGCACCATAATTTACCTTGATCGCCCTTGAAATATATATAAAATAATTATGGTTTTATAAATATAGTTTCCATTTATTAATATATTGTATATTTACTCCACTAACCTATTGAGTGCTTTATATCAGTTATAAAAAATGTTTAAGCTTGTTGAATCCCAACAAATTAAATATAACCTCTGCATATATATATATATACTAGCAGATGTACCCGGCGTTGCTCGGGAAATGAATGACAGCCTGTTTGAAAATGAATAAAGAGAGCCAAAGGTTGAGCAAAGAATTGAAATGTAATTGTAAAAAAAAGTTTAACAAAATGGGTGTACAGTGACATGATTGAGTGAAATAAACGGCAACATAAAAACAATTCATGGGGTAGCTTGAGTTAATTGACGTGAATGATTTCAGGTCCGGCCTTGCTGTAGTAGGTATGAGTAAGGGGATAAAAATGGAATAGACGCACCGTATGTCCTTCAGTAGACTAAACCCTACGCGTAAGATGGCGCTGCCACTACCACGTTGACCATCCACTGGACATACAAATATCATTCCTTGAAGCAAATCGGCCTAGTATTTGATTTTGTCCAAAACCTACTCTGGCATATAAGCAATGTGTGCCAAATTTGGTTGAAATCGGCCTAGTACTTCAAAAGTTAAAAGGAGCCTAGTATTTGTACAGACAGACAGACACACACACACAGACCAACTTGCTTTTATATATATAGATATATATATCCAGGGAGGGTAACTTGGAATTACTGTAGGTTCACCCGGGTGAGCACTCAATGTTTAAGTTCACTTCAGTGTCGAGGTATAGAGCTATACAGAGTGTATTATAGTTAAATAAGATCTTGTTATCTATATATATATATATATATATATATATATATATATATATATATATATAGTCCTATTAGTGGTAGTGATGATTGTAATCCTAGTTGTGGTGGTGGTGTTGGTGTCAGTGATGATGGTAATAGTAGTAATGGCATAGGGGATGATGGTGGTGGGGATGGTGGTGTTAATAGTAGCTGTGATTATGATGGCAGTAGTTGTGAAGATGAAAGCAGTTATAGTTGTGACGGTGTTGGCAGTGGTGATGTTGATGATGGTGGTGTTAGCAATGATGGTGTTGGCATTGATGATGATGATGATGATGATGATGATGATGGCATTGGCGATGATGATGGTGGTGGAAATGGTGGTGATGATAGCAGCTGTGATTGTGATGGCAGTAGTTGTGAAGATGAAAGCAGTTATAGTTGTGATGTTGGCAGTGGTGATGTTAATGATGGTGGTGTTAGCAATGATGGTGTTGGCATTGATGATGATGATGATGGCATTGGCAATGATGGTGGTGGTGGTGGGGATGGTGGTGGTGATAGCAGCTGTGATTATGATGGCAGTAGTTGTGAAGATGAAGGCAGTTATAGTTGTGATGATGATGGTGGTGGTGTGGATGATGATGAGATGGTGTTGGCAATCATGATGGTGATGATAATATTAGTAGAGTGGTGTTGATAGTGGTGTTGGTAAAGTAAAACTCTATAATATATCACAGTTAAGTTAGTGTTAACAAATTGCATGCAAGCAACAATAAAAAAAACCAACCACAAATAACTATGCAGTAAAACACCAGATATGTTAACAGTAACTTAACTGTTTCTTTTTCATGCAGAGGGCATCTCAGATTTAGTTAGTTTCTAACGAATCCTAGAATTCTTATGCCAAACCAATGTATAATACTTCGGCAAATACAGTGAAGTCTACATTTTACCTGTGAGGTCGCAATAAGATTGAAACATGTATAAGATTGTCTCCGACACTTGCTGAAATAATTAAAACTATATTTAAGAACCAGGGGTTAATGTATGTGAGAGAGAGTAGTTAAAAACTGTGTTTCGTTAGCATATTGTTTCAGGTTTAATCCTACACATTGACACCTTGGACAAGTGTCTTCTATTATAGCCTTGGTCTGAACAATGCCCTGGAGTAAGTAAATTTGGTAGACACAAACTGTGAAGAAGACATTTAGTTCATGATTAGCTCAGTTTTTACGAATGTAATTTTTATGAGTTTGGAATATGCTTTGTTTATTGCTGGCTTTATTATCAGAGTTCATTATTTACATATAGCGCATTCGATGGTTGCTCACATTTGTTCTATATATGTAGTGTATATATGTGTAGCAGAAGTGTATGTATATTTAGGGTAGTTATCAAAGGTGAATAGACTGGTTGGAGCAGTAAGTGTTGTTTACGTATATATATATATATATATATATACATATACTACTCTATTACATGTTCCAGCTGACAGATTGAGGCCATGCTGGGGCACAGCCATTAAAAAATAAGCCATTCCCATATATATACATTTAAAAACACACACACAAACTGCGACAACCAGTGCTAGCATAGAAAGCAAATGTAAAATGATGATGATATACAATATATGTGTGTGTGTGACTCAAAAGGACAAGGACATATTTAATATATTTGTTGGTTAAGTATGAAGCACACTAGGCTACTTGCTGATCGTATGTTCAATCCCTACGTTAGCCTGCCTATATATCTCACTCACGAGTCGAGATTTGTCTCGATTTACCATTATCACTCCAAGATCCATTAAATTTCCTCCCGTGTCAGCACACAGCATATCCAGATACATTGTTGCAGGACAACGTCTACTTCTATATATATTCTAGTCAAAATGGAACAAACAAGCTAACCAAATATATTTTTTAGAAAATGAAATTTACTGCTCACACCTATATAAGTTTAGCTGGCCTCCTACAAGATTGTATCTTATAGGTGGTTTCTAAAGTGTTTTGACAGGAGCCCCAGTCTAGTTAGGAAAAGGAACATGAAATGAAACATAAGAACACATTATGCCACCCAATCTAGGAACAAACCATACAAACTTATAATCGTGAATCCAACACCCTAACCACTGTGCAATGTGCCTAAAAAAGTCTGTTCCAAGCCCAGAGGCTCACCACACAAGGCTCATCAGACAAGACTTGTTTCAACGGCGTTTACGCATCTGAGATTACAACACTTCCCTCCTGGACATGATACCAGTCTATCATAGGGTTAACTTCCAGCTACTGTTGGCACTAATTTTTAACTGGCTTGACTAGAACAATGTAAAATGAAGTGTTTTGTTGAAGAACAGTACAACACAGTCCAGGAATTGAACATGACACTATAGTTGTAAGTAACTAGTTAACTAATACGAAGACATCCTAGTC
>CAXHJY010000856.1:162500-165000 GCA_964016885.1 Eledone cirrhosa
TTATTTTTAATATTTTAATTTTTAATATTTTTTAATTTTTTTGATATTTTTATTTTTGTTGATATATTGATATCTGTTCTCTATTTATGCTTGAGCGATAATCATGTAGAGTAAAGACAAGAATAGTATTGTTAAAATTAAGGTAGACTCTATATATATTTGTGTGTATGTACACATATATGTATACTAGAATTTTATAGCACAATGAGAATGTTTTCATGTGAAATAGGAATTTGCAGAGTTGATCACGTAAATCCACATGGAAGTCTATAGTATCGAATCTGGGATAACCTTCTATTTTCTTTTTCTTTTCTTTTTTCTTTTTTCATGAAAGTGCATATATACTTATGTATTTCAATTTTTTTTTGAGGTTTTTTATCTCAGTTTTTTTATCTCAGTTTTTTATCTCAGTTTTCATCTCAACTCTGATATAAACCTAGGAGTTTTAAACTAGACATATGATCATTATTTTTCACACATTATTGATACGTGTCTCATTTATGAATGCTGATATTTGCATTATAATACCTAATTCATACGTATTGATATTTTTACATTGATGAAACATAATGTTTTAAATCTGCCTCGTTTATGTCTGGATATTTTTCTTTTCTCTCTATGTAACGGCTGTTTTCTCTCCTAACCACATATATCTCTCTCTACATTAATACTAGAACTAAATAAATAAATAAATAAATAAATATATCATTGATACGTCATTCAACTGGTGCCCAACTACCTATTTTCTTTCTCTCTATCTCTATCTATTTTTTCTCTCTCTCTCTCTTCTCTCTCTCTATATATATATCTCCCTCTGTGTTTTTTTCCTCTCTCTATATATCTCTCTCTGTTTCTTTACATGAATTTCTTCTCTATCTATCTCTCTCTATTTAGTTGCATGCATTTCTTCTTTTTCTTCGCTTTTTTTCTTTTTCTTTTTATAACTGTCCCTAACATTTTTCACTACCAAATCAACTTTTTAAATGGAAGTTGAAGTTGAAAGGTATGTCAAATCTATCTATTTATAAGACTGTTTATATTGTATTTTGTCTGAAGAAGGCATACCATATTTTTAATATGATATCCCTGAAATATATATAATGAGATAAATATGGTTTTATAAATATAGTTTCCATTTATTTAATATCGTATATATATATATATATATATATAGTACGTTATTCCGGGTTGAATCGGAGGTAACCACAGTAAGTAAGGTACTCAATACATTGCAGAGTATAAAAGTTTTAATATAGATGAGATTCTACAGGACTACTATATATATATATATATATATATACATATATATATATATATATATATATATATATATATATACATTTATTAAAATAACAGATTATAGTTTAAGCAAAGAATCACTGCTTTCACCCTTAACGGGATCTTCTGAAACTAACAAAGTCAATCTGTAAACGCAGAACTGGATATTTCAAGAAACGTTGCAACCGGAGGAAGTCAGGAAGACGATACTTTTATTTGTAGGTATGTGCGTGCACTTGTTATATACTTATTTATTTACTTATATACGTTTATATAATTATTTATTTATTTGTACACAAGCATACACACACACACATTTATATGTGCGTGGTTTTGTATACCTATGGTAAGGTTTTGCGTATGTATGTGTATGTACGTAATTGTTTGCGTGTATGTATTTATTTGTTTCTATTACTTCTGTATTGTATTTATTTACTATTTTCTTAACTCTGTAGCAGAGATTCATTTGGTCTCCTAGTTAGAATTTTAGTCTACAACTTCTGCTATACCATTTACGTGGTTTTGTCTTTGCGTGCTATTGTTCTCCACACTCCACATATGACTTATTATCTTCGTTTTTTCGTTCATTGCCAGAGAACGTCTCTATGCACCACCTAAAAGAACATTAGTCTACGACCTCTTTTATACCATAAATGTGGTTCTGTCTTTGCGCGTAATTGTTTTTCACCGCTCCTATTAATGACGTATTATTTGTTTTTTCCCGTTCTTTGCCAGCGAACGTTTCCATGAACCAAAGTATCGTTTTCCTATCTTCCTCCGGTTGCAACGTTTTTTGAAATATCCAGTTCTGCGTTTACAGATTGACTTTGTTAGTTTCAGAAGATCCCGTTAAGGGTGAAAGCAGCGATTCTTTGCTTAAAATATAATCTGTTATTTTAATAAATATTTGCTCTACGGTTCTTATATATTTGATATGTATTTTCCTTATCGAGCCCTCTTTGGATTTTAGTCTTCAATTTTATTATTATTAATATATATATATACATATATATATACACATATATATATATACACACATATATATATACACACATATATATATACACATATATATATATACACATATATATATATACACACATATATATATACACATATATATATATACACACATATATATATATACACATATATATATATATACATATATATATACACATATATATATACACACATATATATATATACACATATATATATA
>CAXHJY010000857.1:20000-27500 GCA_964016885.1 Eledone cirrhosa
GTATGTATATATATATATATATATATATTTGTATGTATGTGTGTATATATATATATATATGTGTGTGTGTGTGCGTGCGTGTGTATATATGTGTGTGTGCGTATATATCTATATATATATATGTGTGTGTATGTGTGTGTATATATATATATATGTATATATATATATATATATATATATATATATATATATATATATATATACATATATATGTGTGTATATGTATATGTATGTATGTGTATGCGTGTGTATATATATATATGTATGTTTGTACATATATATATATATATATAACTTCTATGGATAAGCAGGCACAAGGCCAGCAATTACCCCAGTGCATTACTGGTACTTTATTTTATCGACCCCGTAAGGATGAAAGGCAAAGTTAACCTCGGGGGGGGGATTTGAACTCATGGCCCTTTACAGTCTGAGTTCAAATCCCGCCGAGGTTAACTTTGCCTTTCATCCTAACGGGGTCGATAAAATAAAGTACCAGTAACGTACTGGTGTAATTGCTGGTCTTGTGCCTAAAAGTGGAAACAATTATATTTGACTGTGGGATTTCCGATCATAATGTCGTGGCTTCGATTCCCGGTCTGATTGATCTATTATCTGGTTTTACTCTGTCACCTGACACTTGGGTACCAATTAGCTTAGTCCACTCTCTACTTGGTGGTGGTGGGTTTAGCCTTAACCTGTCACCTAGTGTCTGACCCCTTCTATCTAGCCTTTGGGATGTCTTCAGTAGAGTCAATTTTGTACCGCTGTACTGGTAGACTTATTCTATCACCTGATTACCAGCCCTTGTCTTTTGTAGAATCCATTTTGTACCACTGTACTGGTAGACTTATTCTATCACCTGATTACCAGCCCCTTGTCTTTTGTAGAATCCATTTTGTACCACTGTACTGGTAGACTTATTCTATCACCTGATTACCATCCCCTTGTCTTTTGTAGAATCCATTTTGTACCACTGTACTGGTAGACTTATTCTATCACCTGATTACCAACCCCTTGTCTTTTGTAGAATCCATTTTGTACCACTGTACTGGTAGACTTATTCTATCACCTGATTACCAGCCCCTTGTCTTTTGTAGAATCCATTTTGTACCACTGTACTGGTAGACTTATTCTATCACCTGATTACCAGCCCCTTGTCTTTTGTAGAATCCATTTTGTACCACTGTACTGGTAGACTTATTCTATCACCTGATTACCAGCCCCTTGTCTTTTGTAGAATCCATTTTGTACCACTGTACTGGTAGACTTATTCTATCACCTGATTACCAGCCCCTTGTCTTTTGTAGAATCCATTTGTACCACTGTACTGGTAGACTTATTCTATCACCTGATTACCAGCCCCTTGTCTTTTGTAGAATCCATTTTGTACCACTGTACCGGTAGACTTATTCTATCACCTGATTACCAGCCCCTTGTCTTTTGTAGAATCCATTTTGTACCACTGTACCGGTAGACTTATTCTATCACCTGATTACCAGCCCCTTGTCTTTTGTAGAATCCATTTTGTACCACTGTACTGGTAGACTTATTCTATCACCTGATTACCAGGCCCCTTGTCTTTTGTAGAATCCATTTGTACCACTGTACTGGTAGACTTATTCTATCACCTGATTACCAGCCCCTTGTCTTTTGTAGAATCCATTTTGTACCACTGTACTGTAGACTTATTCTATCACCTGATTACCAGCCCCTTGTCTTTTGTAGAATCCATTTTGTACCACTGTACTGGTAGACTTATTCTATCACCTGATTACCAACCCCTTGTCTTTTGTAGAATCCATTTTGTACCACTGTACTGGTAGACTTATTCTATCACCTGATTACCAGCCCCTTGTCTTTTGTAGAATCCATTTTGTACCACTGTACTGGTAGACTTATTCTATCACCTGATAACCAGCCCCTTGTCTTTTGTAGAATCCATTTTGTACCACTGTACTGGTAGACTTAATTTGTCACCTGGTGACTAACCACTTCTAACTGGATTTCGGGTTGTTTTTAGCAGAGTCTATTCTGTACCACTCTCTTAATAGACTTATTCTGCCACCTGGTTTAACACCACTACACGAACCTTGGGAATTCTTTAGCAGATATCACCACATTTCTTGGGCGGTATGTTTAATCTGCCACCAGGTTTAACACTAGAAACCTACTATTGTGTAGGTCTAGCTGAGAACCTTTTATTTTGAAAAGGTAGACTTAATTTGTCCCTTAGTTTAATATCAGCGCTTGGCTCTAGGGTACCTTTAGCAGTCTACTCTGTTTTGGGGGTGATTGTCAACATCTGTCATCAGGTTTACCACTAGGAACTTACTATTGAGTAGGTTTAGCTGCGCACCTTTTGTTTTGAAAAGGTAAACTTAATCTGTCACTAAGTTTAATATCAGTGCCTGGGTCTAGGGTACCTTTAGCAGTCCACTATGTTTTGGGGGTGATTGTCAAGAGGTTTACCACTAGGAACTTACTATTGAGTAGGTTTAGCTGCGCACCTTTTGTTTTGAAAAGGTAGACTTAATCTGTCACTAAGTTTAATATCAGTGCCTGGGTCTAGGGTACCTTTAGCAGTCCACTATGTTTTGGGGGTGATTGTCATAACCTGTTACCTGGCTTAAAATCATTAAATTACTCTTGGGTAGGTTTAGCTGCGCACCTTTTGTTTTGAAAAGGTAGACTTAATCTGTTACTTAGTTTAATATCAGCGCCTGGCTCTAGGATACCTTTAGCAGTCCACTATGTTTTGGGGTTGGTAGACTTACCGTATTTCCCGGCGTCGAAGACGCTACTTTTTCCTAAAATAAGTCTAAAAAAATCTAACATTTCTCCAGAAGGCCGAAGGTTGTTTATTATTTATTTTTTCAAATTTTTTGTTGTCAAAATTAGGGTGCGTTCTCGAGAACGAAGCGTCTTCGGCGCGGGGAAATACGGTAATCTGTCCCTTGGTTTAATATCATCGCCTGTGTCTAGGGTTCCATTAGCAGTCTACTCTGTTTTGGGGGGTGACTGTCATCTGTTATCAGGCTTACCACTAGAAACTTACTATTGGGTAGGTTGAGCTGAGCACCTTTTCTTTTGAAAAGGGAGGCTTAACCCTTTAGTATTTAAACTGGCTATATCCGGCCAGAATTCTCTCACCTCTTTCTGTTCAAACCAACCGTAACTGGCCACTCATACTGATATTAAAGTATTGTTCCCAAAATAAATAATATCATAATCACGTAGATTCCATATTATGTGAGGTAAAGCCTTTACTGTGACAATACAATAGTATATATAGAGTAATGTAAATGTTATGTGAGATATTATGTAAGGTAAAGCCTTTACTGTGACAATACAATAGTATATATAGAGTAATGTAAATGTTATGTGGGATATTATGTGAGGTAAAGCCTTTACTGTGAAAATACAATAGTATATATAGAGTAATGTAAATGTTATGTGAGATATTATGTGAGGTAAAGCCTTTACTGTGAATATACAATAGTATATATAGAGTAATGTAAAATGTTAAAGGGTTAATCTGTCACTTAGTTTAATATCAGCGCCTGGGTTTCCTTTAGTAGTCCACTCTGTTTTGTGGGTAGTTGTCAGAATCTGTTACTACTCATCACCATAGGTGCTGAGCTGGCTACCTTTAGGAGTGGAGACTTCTGGTGTCCTTGGCCCTAGGGCTACCTCCCTACTCACCACAATAGGTGCTGAGCTGGCTACATGTAGCAGTGGAGACTTCTGGTGTCCTTGGCCCTAGGGCTACCTCCCTACTCACCACAATAGGTGCTGAGCTGGCTACCTGTAGCAGTGGAGACTTCTGGTGTCCTTGGCCCTAGGGCTACCTCCCTACTCACCACCATAGGTGCTGAGCTGGCTACCTGTAGGAGTGGAGACTTCTGGTGTCCTTGGCCCTAGGGCTACCTCCCTACTCACCACAATAGGTGCAGAGCTGGCTACCTGTAGCAGTGGAGACTTATGGTGTCCTCGGCCCTAGGGCTACCTCCCTACTCACCACAATAGGTGCAGAGCTGGCTACCCCTAGCAGTGGAGACTTATGGTGTCCTCGGCCCTAGGGCTACCTCCCTACTCACCACCATAGGTGCTGAGCTGGCTACCTGTAGCAGTGGAGACGTCTGGTGTCCTCGGCCCTAGGGCTACCTCCCTACTCAACACCATAGGTGCAGAGCTGGCTACCTGTAGCAGTGGAGACTTCTGGTGTCCTCGGCCCTAGGGCTTCCTCCCTACTCACCACCATAGGTGCAGAGCTGGCTACCTGTAGCAGTGGAGACTTCTGGTGTCCTCGGCTCTAGGGCTACCTCCCTACTCACCACCATAGGTGCAGAGCTGGCCAGCCGCAGGTGTGAGCCTCGCGAGTTGGAATGGCTTTTCCAGCGCGTCTCCCTTGCCGTCCTCCGGGGAAACGCCTTCTCCATTCTGTCATTTTATCAGTTAACCTGCTATTTGTTTCAATATATCTATTTGAAGTTTAATGTCACTAAATTTCTCTTGGGTATATGTAGTTGAGTCCATTCTGTTTTGGGGTGTTAGACTTGGGCATATGTAACAGAGCTATTCTGTTTCGATCACCAACAGCAGAGTTTAAAGAGCAAAGATCTAGTCCAGTCTATAGGTTGACATTATCAAGCCATAGTTTTGACTGCCGACCTCTGCTTCTCTTACCAGCCAACCTTCCTTCCAGGAATATATAATACCTTTCAATCACCAACAGCAGAGTTTAAAGAGCAAAGATCAAGTCCTGTCCATAGGTTGACATTATCAAGCCATAGTTTTGGCTGTCGGCCTCTGCTTCTCTTACCAGCAAACCTTCCTTCCAGGATTATATAATACCTTTCGATCACCAACAGCAGAGTTTAAAGTGCAAAGATCAAGTCCAGTCCATAGGTTGACATTATCAAGCCATGGTTTTGGCTGCCGGCCTCTGCTTCTCTTACCAGCCAACCTTCCTTCCAGGATTATATAATACCTTTCGATCACCAACAGCAGAGTTTAAAGAGCAAATATCAAGTCCAGTCTATAGGTTGACATTATCAAGCCATGGTTTTGGCTGCTGGCCTCTGCTTCTCTTACCAGCCAAACTTCCTTCCAGACATAACCTACTCACACCAGGAGTTGATCTTTTTGTATGACCATATAGTTTGAGTACTCTTGACTTGACAATTGATGTAATTGGTCTAAGTCTGGTAATGTTGAGCAGCTCACTGATACAGATACGGTCGCTGAGCCGCTTGCCAGTCATAAGTCTCATGATGTGGTTCTGGAGTGTAGAGAGCTTCTGAAGTGACCTTGTCATCCAACTTGAAGGTTAAGATCTTCAATACTTACGTCTATCATTTGCTAAGAACACAGAGAAATGAGGAGGGCGAGAGAGATGGAGGCGACGACAGTGGGAGTTCGGCTCTTCTGTGTTCGGACCTGGTGTAGATGAGAGATGGCGAGGGCGAGAGTTCGGCTCTTCTGTGTTCGGACCTGGTGTAGATGAGAGATGGCGAGGGCGAGAGTTCGGCTCTTCTGTGTTCGAACCTAGTGTACATGGGAGATGGGGAGAGCGAGAGTTCGGCTCTTCTATGTTCGGACCTAGTTTACACGAGAGATGGGGAGGGTGAGAGAGATAGAAGCGATGGCAGTGGGAGTTCGGCTCTTCTGTGTTCGGACCTGGTGTACATGAGAGATGGAGAGGGCGAGAGAGATGGAGGTGATGACAGTGGGAGTTCGGCTCGTCTCTTCCGTATTCGGACACATTACACCTGTCATGTGGATTATATGATATTTTTCCATATACCATGAGGTCCGTAGATCGAAACTCTCGCTCTGCTAATTAAAATGTTTGTTGGTCCTTTTCCTACCAGTTGTGTTATATAGATTGGACAGTGTTAATTGGACAACAAGGCAAACTAGACAGCTACGAAGGGCACAGGTATCAGAGAGGTGCATTGTGACGCAAACTGGTGCATTACTGACCCTTAATGGGTCATACGTTTTACAGGGCTGGTGCTAAGATGAATGCTAACTAAGCAGCTGCCGAGTTGGCAAGAATATTTTACTTATGTGTCTAATTTACATAAATATAATAATTTCATGTGATCTACAAATAAAGCAATTGACATCTTTGATATATAGCAATGTTATGTATATATATATATGAGATTGTTATTAATCTTTCTCTCTCGTCTCTCGTATATATATATGTGTGTGTGTGTGTGTTTGTGTGTGTGTGTGTGTGTGTGTGTGTGCCTAGGGCGCTAAATACTCATTTATGCGTTGTAGAGCTAGCCTAGGGTGCTAAACACACTGCCATCCAATATAGAGCTAGCCTAAGGTGCTAAATACACTGCCATCCAATATAGAGCTAGCCTAGGGTGCTAAATACACTGACATCCAATATAGAGCTAGCCTAGGGTGCTAAATACACTGATATCCAATATAGAGCTAGCCTAGAGTGCTAAATACACTGACATCCAATATAGAGCTGGTCTAGGGTGCTAAATACACTGACATCCAATATAGAGCTAGCCTAGGGTGCTAAATACACTAACATCCAATATAGAGCTAGTCTAGGGTGCTAAATATACTGACATCCAATATAGAGCTAGTCTAGGGTGTTAAATACACTGACATCCAATATAGAGCTAATCTAGGGTGCTAAATACACTGACATCCAATATAGAGCTGGCCTAGGGTGCTAAATACACTGACATCCAATATAGAGCTAGTCTAGGGTGCTAAATACGCTGACATCCAATATAGAGCTAGCCTAGGGTGCTAAATACACTGACATCCAATATAGAGCTAGCCTAGGGTGCTAAATACACTGACATATGTTGTAGAGCTAGCCTAGGGGGCTAAATACTCAAATATGGGTTGTAGAACTAGTCTAAAATCCTAAATACTCTGGCAATTATTATAAAAGTAGCCTAGGGTTTGAGGTGGTTACTGGCGTGCGTCAGGGTTGCTCGCTCTCTCCAATTCTCTTTGCCATAGCTATTGACTGGGTACTAAGAAGAGCGTCTAAAGACCAGGGTATATCTTGGGTGGGAGAGCAAAAGTTGTCTGACCTGGACTTTGCGGACGATATTGCTGCACTTGCAGAGAGCACAGCTGACCTGCAAATCATTATGAACAATATCAATGTCGAAGCAGGAAACTTAAGTCTCAATATCAGTGCCAAGAAGACCAAAAGCATGTTATCTGGGACACACCCATCACCAACTAGTGTCTTCATTGAACAGGGGGAGGTGGAGATAGTGGACAACTTCACCTACCTAGGAAGCTCCATTACCAATGGGGGCACCATGGACAGTGAATTGCAATGTAGAATGGGAAAGGCTTCAGCAGCATTTAACCAGCTTGACAAGATCCTGAAGAGCAGGAAGTTCACCCTCAAAACAAAGATGAGATTCTACAACAGCAACGTGCTGTCTACACTCTTGTACGGAAGTGAAACATGGCACCTTAAGACCAGCCAAGAGAAGAAGT
>CAXHJY010000857.1:47500-48665 GCA_964016885.1 Eledone cirrhosa
CTACCATCATCACCACTACTACATCACCACCGTTACAACTACTACCACACCACCATCACCACCACCGTTACAACTACTACCACACCACCATCACCACCACCGTTACAACTACTACCACACCACCATCACCACCACCGTTACATCTACTACCACACCACCATCACCACCACCGTTACAACTACCACCACACCACCATCACCACCACCACCACCGTTACAACTACTACCACACCACCCCACCATCACCACCACCGTTACAACTACTACCACACCACCATCACCACCACCGTTACATCTACTACCACACCACCATCACCACCACCCTTACAACTACCACCACACCACCATCACCACCACCACCACCACCGTTACAACTACTACCACACCACCATCACCACCACCGTTACATCTACTACCACACCACCATCACCACCACCGTTACAACTACCACCACACCACCATCACCACCACCACCACCGTTACAACTACTACCACACCACCATCACCACCACCGTTACATCTACTACCACACCACCATCACCACCACCCTTACAACTACCACCACAACACTACCATCATCACCACTACTACATCACCACCCTTACAACTACCACCACACCACCATCAT
Source organism: Eledone cirrhosa (assembly GCA_964016885.1). Classification (NCBI taxonomy): domain Eukaryota; kingdom Metazoa; phylum Mollusca; class Cephalopoda; order Octopoda; family Eledonidae; genus Eledone; species Eledone cirrhosa. The sequence continues at coordinate 48,128 of CAXHJY010000857.1, forward strand.
CACCACTACTACATCACCACTCTTACAACTACCACCACACCACCATCACCATCACACCATTACGACACTACAACCCCCAAACACAACCAACACTACAACAACACGCCAACCACACCACCATCACCACCATACTATTGCGACACTACCACCCCAACCACAACCAACACCACAACAAAACCATCACCACACCACTACCACGCCACCACTCTTACAACTGCCTCCACACCACCATCACCACCACACCATTACGACACTACCACACCCAACCACAACCAACACCACAGCAAAACAACGTCAACCACACCACTACTACACCACCACCCTTACAACTACCACCACAGCACCATCACAACCACACCATTACAACACTGCCACCCCAACCACAACTAACCAATCTAAAACTCACAACGACATTCGATTTACTATTCATTTTAAATGTCAAATGGACGACATTTTGTTTTTTAAAATTTAGATTGAAAATATTCGCCATTTTCTTCCTGTTTCCTTTCCGTCCTTCTCGCTCTTTCTCGTCTCGATT
>CAXHJY010000858.1:5000-7500 GCA_964016885.1 Eledone cirrhosa
TACCTCCAATTCCACTACAGAGCCCCATTGCTCAGGTGACTCTCTTCAGCCAAACATCTTCAAATATCGTAGATCGTAGCTTTTTGATGATGGTTTTACGAGTTATGAGGTGTGGGGCAGATGTGACTGTTCTGGTCGTAAGATGTTGACAGCTCACATTGGAATAAACCTCTGTAAATATACAAATATTTCAGTCTCACCATGTGAAGCCGTGTATAATCTTGTGCATTTCTTTTATGAGATGTCATTTTTCTAACAATATATCTGTATGCCTATATAAGTGTGTGTATGCCTATATGTGTGTATGCCTATGTAAGGTTGTGTATGTGTATATGAATGTGTTGAAAATGTGTGTGTGTATATATCTTTATCTGTATGTGTACCAGTGTAAATCTTTATATATTTCAATGTGTGCTTGTCATTGCATATTTAAGTGTATAAATGTGTATATTGGTCTCTGTATAGGAATCGGTATGTGTGTGCGTTTGTCTTTGTATCTGTGTAACTGTAATATGTATTCCAATACTTGCTTATACGCATGCGTATAACTATGATTTATATGTATGTATAAGACGTGTGTGGTGTGAATACGCGATTATGTGTCTGGGAATATATATATATATATATGTATATATATATATATATATATATATATATATATATATATATATATATATATATAGTGTGTGTGTGTATGTATGAATATAAAAATGTGTATCTATATATACGTGTATATAAATATATATTTATGCGTGTATCTGTATATGTGTGTGTTTACCTGTCTGTTTAGACTTGATTTAGTTGCAGACAGTGAGGAACGATGTGATATAGTTTTACAATAAAGTAACATGTTAATGAGAAACACAGCAACAGTAATGGAGAGTGTCTCGTGTATTGAGATACTTTCTTGGGTGGATGGGTGGATGGGTGGCTGGGTGGATGGTTGGATGGGTTGGTGGCTGGGTGGACGGGTTGGTGGATGGTTGGGTGGCTGGGATGTTGGATGGTTGGATGGGTTGGTGGCTGGCTGGATGAGTGGATGGTTGGGTGGCTGGCTGGGTGGATGGCTGGCTGGGTTGGTGGCTGGCTGGGTGGATGGTTGGGTGGATGGCTGGCTGGGTTGGTGGCTGGCTGGGTGGATGGTTGGGTGACTGGGTTGTTGGCTAGGTGGATGGTTGGATGGGTTGGTTGGGTGGCTGGTTGGGTGGATGGTTGGGTGGATGGCTGGCTGGGTGGATGGTTGGGTGACTGGGTTGTTGGCTGGGTGGATGTTTGGATGGGTTGGTGGCTGGTTGGGTGGCTGGGATGTTGGCTGGGTGGATGGTTGGATGGGTTGGTGGCTGGCTGGGTGGATGGTTAGGTGGATGGGTGAGGTATGGTGGGTTGGTGGCTAGGTGGATGGCTGGGTGGCTGAGTGGATGTTGGGTGGCTGGGTGGAATGGGTTGGTGGCTGGCTGGGTGGATGGTTAGGTGGATGGGTGAGGTATGGTGGGTTGGTGGCTAGGTGGATGGCTGGGTGGCTGAGTGGATGTTGGGTGGCTGGGTGGAATGGGTTGGTGGCTGGATGGCTGGGTGAGGTATGGTGGGTTGGTGGCTGGATGGCTGGGTGAGGTATGGTGGGTTGGTGGCTGGAAGGGTGGCTAGGTGGATGGCTGGGTGGCTGGTTATCTGGCTGGGTTTGTTTGTTTTATAAAGGAAGTAGTTACATAAATAATGCGACGGTGGCGATGAGCCTGAGAAGAAATGGTGGTGGCAGTAGTAGTAGTATCAGTAGTAATGGTAGTAGTAGTAGTAGTAGTAGTAATAATGGAAGTAGTAGTGGAAGTAGTAGTAGTAGTAGTGGAAGTAGTAGTAGTAGTAGTGGAAGTAGTAGTAATAGTAGTATAGGTGTTGATGGAAGTAAGGTAATGTGTTGTAGAAAGACGGAAGGTGTAGCGTTTGGGTGGCGGCTGGAAGGAAATATGATAGGAAGTAGCAGAAACATAAATATGTGATGATGATAATGTGGTGGAGGGTGTAGAGAGGGTGATGTCAATGACATTGGTGTAGATGAGAGGGAAGAAAGAGAGACGATGTTGACATGATGGGGGTGAAGCGTCATATATATATATATATATATATATATAAATATAAAATATAAAAAACGAGGAAGTTTCGTTTACATATGAAATATATTTGTATATCGACCTGTTACGCGCGTTTCGCAGGGGATTGGCTCAAGTTGAGCCACTATATATACTATATATATGTCTGTGTGTGTGGGTGTATATATATATATATAGTAATAATTGTTTCTACTATTGGCACAAGGCCAGAAATTACCCAGTACATTACTGGTACTTTATTTTAACGACCCCATAAGGATGAAAGGCAAAGTTAACCTCGGCGGGATTTGAACTCAGAATGACAAGGGCCGTAACTCTATGCGTCAAAGCATGGCGTCCGACCCTCTACCGATACTGCCAAGTAATAATAATAATAATAAATACAAGACCAAAAT
>CAXHJY010000858.1:10000-20000 GCA_964016885.1 Eledone cirrhosa
GATTATGCTTAAATATCTATTCAGTCTCTTCGTAAATGGAACACATATCTAATAATAAAAAGTAATCACGATGTATCGAATAATTTTATAAAATGTAATAAATTTTTATCGATCGTCAAATAGTGTGTCCATATTTCATATTTCTATCATATTTATAAAGGCTAATAGTGTATTTATTGCAAATTGATTAATTTATGTGGTAAGCATTAACAGTTAATACTGCTTTCATTATCTTTCCTCATAGTAGTAAAGTTTTCTCTAGATTCTATATAACTGAATTGACTCTTTTTTTCTAACTCCCATAGTTCTTATGGAAGGAAAATATCAATGTTTATTCTATAGGTAGTGTGTTCGATCTACAAGAAAGCAGTCCGTCATCATTGTTATTGTTGTTGTTTTTTTGTTTATTATGTAGTATTGTGTAATATAAATAATGTCTGAAAATGTATACATGGTCCCGTAACTCCCGAGAGAGACGTAGGGACGCCATGTTGACATACGGTGTCTCTAAGACATATTTTTAAGCCTGGTAACGCCCATCTATTCTCCAGGTTGGAATACAGCAGATTTCTTCCAGGGAAAGATAGTGGTAGAATAGAAGTGTGAAAGAGATATAGAGGAGAAATCAACTCCAGTACTTGACTGGTACTTGTTATGGACCTCGAAAGGTAAAAAGGTAAAGTTGACCTCTGTGGGTTTTGAACTCAGATAGTCGAAATAAATATCGCAAAGCATCCGACGTTCTACCGACTCTGACAATTCGTCGCCTTATGACTGACCATACAGGATAGTGATATTTAGAATATATTTGTTCAAAGTGGTCTGCTTGTTCTACCCACACTGGCGACATTTTAGTTTCTACAAAAGCTAATGTGGAAAAGTGGAGTCAATGTTTGATCCTTAAGTTAACCATTAGATCAGCAAGAATTTTGTCATATCGTATTCAAATATCCTCTCTATTGTCTTAAAATAGAAAGGTCACGTTCTCTAATGGGGTCCTAGCTATCCTATGGACAATAAACAAGAGGATAGTCACAGCGGGAATTACATATTGTATCATTACAAGACCCAACAATGGAGACTGGCATTACGCTAAACAACAAGGTATTTCTTCTTGAGACATTTTCGTCTTCTTTAATAACTTTACTATGTCCATTATCTCGTATTGTTTCTTGTAATACACTTAAACGGCAACAGTATTAGGCTAGCGGTAAGGGTGTTTGACCTGCGATCATAATGTCGTGAGTTCGATACCTGGACTGAGTTGTGTGTTGTGTTCTTGAGCAAAACACTTCATTTCCCGCTACTCCAGTCAACTCAGCTGGCAAAAATTAGTTGTAACGGTAATTCAAATGGCGAGCCTTGTTACACATTGTGTCACACGGAATCTCCCTGAGATCTACCTTAAAGATGTACTTGCTCGTTAAATTTATCCACTGGCAGCTCCGTTGTTCAAACAACTGGACGGCTCATCGTTGGAACTGACGGAGTTCCTACACACGTGTTGTTATAGGTTTACATTGTTGGTGTATCTACAACAGTGGTACACATGACTGTTGTAGAATATGGTATAGCAGCTAAGTTTATATTCTGAATTAGTCAACTAACCATGAAGACTGCATGTTATGCTAAAGTAAAACATATCCAGGCAACATCTCCATTTTGACGGTTGCTAGAGAACAGAGACTTCGAAGAGATTCGGTCAGTAATTGCTTATAGCGTGTTGTAAAATTATGGTGCCGAATGGCGGGAGACAAATTTGTGGAAGTCACGCAATGAGTACATTTCTTATCCTGAGTTTCTGAAATCTATAGAGATGACCTGTATTAGGAAATTCACTAACATATGTATCAAAGCATCTACGCAATGTAGTTCTCGTTGGTTATTACTTGCCTCATTACCCTGTCTATTGCCATAAGTAATGAAGGCAGCATAGATTGGCACAGTATGATACCTGATTTCAGTGAAAATGAAAGAGGTAAAGTGATTGCAGCCGCGTTGTTTCGTGATACACGTCAATCAGTGCAACTATGTTAATGTCGCCCATCTCAATAATTTAAGCTTTCTTCCCCCAAATCTTTTCTTGCGATTCACGATATGAAAGTCATTATACGAAGAGAAACAAAAGAAAAACAGTTTAATAAGATTGCTCATTGAGAATTTACATTATCGTAAATAGTGGAGGCGTGTGGCTTAGTGGTAAACGTGTTGGATTTACGATTATAATGTCGTGGGTTCGATTCCTGGACCGAGTTCTGTGTTGTGTTATTGAGCAAAACACTTCAGTTCACGTTGCTCCAGTATACTCAGCTGAAAGTGAGTACCAGCAATAGCTGGATGTTTAACTCGGTGATGGACAGGTGTCCTGAGCGGGGAGGGGATGAGCTTTGTACTCTCAATCGCTTAACCGGCCTGATGTGAGAGCAGGTGAAAGACCAGAGTAACACGACACATTTACTTAATAATGATAAATGAATATTTAAACTTTTCTTCGGTATTGAGTGCTTTTTACTCTCGTCTGTCAACTACATACGCATATATATATATATATATATATATGTATATGTATGTATGTGTGTGTGTGAATAAGATAGTACTATTTATGACTAGTATGACTGTCATTCAATTTAGTTCTCCATAAATAAATGTATATATATATATATATATATATATACGTGTATGTATGTATTAATACATATGTATGTATGTATGTATGTATATATGTATGAATGTATATATGTATCATCTTCGCAATCACACAGCGAGACCAGTGGCTGATTACCAGACTGCTCTTGGAGATACATCTCATCACACCTGTCATGTGAAAAGGTGTGTAGATCAGTAGGAGGGCTCAAACGACATACAAATGGACATGACGACCAGCCACAGCTTCCCATTGTCAATGAACGTTTTGATCATAGTTGTCGATTCTGTGTAAGACATTTTAAAGCATTAGCCAGACATAAAAGCCACGTTCGATCTCGGCACAGATAAAAGTTTTCTTTTTTTTTTAAGATGTCGTGTGCTGGCCATACTCGATGTGTATGTATGTATGTGTGTGTGTATGTATGTGTTTGTATGTATGTATGTGTGTGTGTATGTATGTGTGTGTATGTATGTATGTATGTGTGTATAAGATGTTTATCGTCTGTATATCAGAACCACAATACTTTCAGAATAAGTCCTTTACACTACGTTACTCCGGTAATGTCCTAACAAGTAATTGGTGCTGTAGCTTCATTGATAGACTTAGGCAATGTTTAACTTTGAAGTTTCTGTTTATTAACACATTACTCCCCCCCCCTACACACACACACACACATATATATATATACACATATACACACACATATATATATATATATATATATATATATATATATATATTCCAAACGAGAAAATATACACGTTTGATTTATTGAGGATATTACCTTATAGAGTTTGTCTGATATTATAGTTATTAATTATTGTTTTTGATGCTCTCGTAATTATAACCGTATAAAAGGTTTGGGAACTTGTTAATTCTCATCAAGAAATGTAATATTCGTAATCATTCTTCATCTCTGCAAGTATTATAAGATTATACATCTTTCTATTTGGAAGGATTATAGGATTAAATACAACAGCTTTGGTGTCTTTCTCTGTAGAACATTCACCGGCTTATAGTTCTGCCTGTTCCTTCTCTTCATAAGTTCTTGTCTTGTTAGTTTATTTACGGCTGCTTTCTTCATTTCCGTAATTTATAAATAAGTTTGATCTTCCTTCTTTGATATTTTGGCGTAATCTTCCTTCCATCGTGTTGATTTTGTTGTTGCTATTGTTGTAGAGAAAGTGCGTGCCTTAGTGATTAGAGAATGGGATTAACAATCACGACTTGACGTTGCGAGTTCGATTCCCAGACCTTGAACCTTGAGAAAGATACTTTTTTTTTTCACGTTGCTCTTTCAGCCAGGAGTTGCAACCGGTAGATAGAATCAGAAAATGAAAAGACTAATGGAAAAATTGTTTCCTTGGTCCAATTTGACGAGGTCCACTCCAACACCCAAAACAGTCGACTACAAGGACGACTATGTTGAAAAATAAACCTCATTTGGCCACATTCCATGAGAGTAATTTGGTCAGCCTATGGACTTTGAACTTTTCAGCCGACTCTCGTATTTTACGTTATTCAAAGGACAAAACCTTAGGTTCTGTGTTCAAATACCGATTTGGTAAAGTTTAGTTTATATTTTATTATATAACCGTGTACTGAGAATCGAAATGTTTTAAGTGTATACAACAATACTTTCTACATCCTTGAACCAAAGATCAAAATCAATAATACTTTAGATGTACAATACAATGAAAATATATCCCAGGGGAGACTGTTGGACGCCAAAAGCCTGGATTCATCTCCAATTTCAGTAATGTTTTACAGTTTCTTCTACACACAACACTGTTCTCTCTCGCAGATAACATTAAAACAATATAAGATTTCAACACGAAAGCGCAACATTAGGAGTTGCCCTTCAACTAAGGTATTAGCTGAGAAACATAACGGAATACATTAAAAAAAAATATGAATGAATTCATATTTTATGTACACAAAATATTATCCGCACAGACACATACATATACTTACATACATGTGCACTACCCTCCATTAATATATATATATAATATATATATATAATATATATACCACCAGGGCAAAGGCAGCATGATCAAGCCTTGGTTGTAATATTATTACTTCAACCAAAATGTTGATGAAATTTAGTAGATCGAATTTTCATGGAAGCCAACGGATATATATATATATATATATATATATATGAGGTAGGCATTGATATGGTCTATATATATATATATGTTAACACCTCGTTACATTTAGTTTTATACAGAGTTACAAATCGAACATTTATTGATGGACATACAACAAACCACCTTCACATTGTAAACCCGTATATAAAGTTAGCGGGAAATAATGTCTTATATATACATGACAAGATTCAGGACCCCGACGTTCATTCATCAGCGGGACTAATGTCAGACATTAGGGACACGTTACTGGAATATGGAAGGTTTAATGTTATAGAACTGAGCCGGAATTTTAAGGGGAGAGAGAGGGAGGGGGAGACAGAAACAGGGTGAGAGAGAGAAAGAAAGTGATAGGGAGACAAATAAGAAAGTGAAGTGAGGGAGAGAGAGAGAGACTGAGAGGAAGTGAAGTAAGAGAGGGGGAGAGAGACTGACAGGAAGACAAATAAGAGTGAAGTGAGAGAGACTGACAGGGAAAGAAATAAGAGGGGGGGAGACTAGCAGGGAGACAAATAAGAGTGAAGTGAGAGAGATTGACAGGAAGGCAAATAAGAGTGAGGTCTGTGAGAGAGAGTGAGTGTGTGTGTAGTGAGAGAGAGAGACTGTCAAGGAGGCGTACAAGAAGAGGAGGAGATGAAGAGCTTAAATACAGGCATGTGTTTCTATGACAGTATAGGAAGAGAAGAGTTAATTTTAGATTTAATTAGAATAAAAGCAGGAAAGAAGGTAAGAATACAAAATAATGAGAAACAGATGTGAAAAACCTGAATATAGGAGAAAGGGGGGGGGGGGGGTTAATAGAAGGAGTACTTGAAGAGAAGGGGGAGGAGAAATGAGTAAAAGACTATGGCAATAAGACATGGAGTATACGTGAGATAGATTGCCATAACGTAGAGGTAGGGGAGAGAGAGAGCAGAAGGACATGGATTTGTGCAAGAAATCCAGCGAGATTATGAAAATAGGACAGTAACGAGTGAAATTGGCTTTGGAGGATTTGAGGATTTAAGAGACAGAATCAATATGATAGAACCCTAGAAAACCAGAGAATGAGAATACACAAAAACATTGTGAAGGGGTTAAAAAATAAAGACCGCCCCCACATGGGATTTACAACTAAAAACTTCCCCTTTCAAGGTACAAGTCCGGGCAAAGTTTCTTTTTGTGGAAGACCACCTGTCACCCATGCAAACCTGTTTCCCTTCTCCACGCCACCGATGTTGTCCAAGAGAAAGGCAATGGCTGATATAGCTTGGCACCAGTGATATCGCTCATTTCTACAGCTGAATAAACTGGAGTAACGTGAAATAAAGTGTCTTGCTGAAGGACGCAACACAGAGCTCGGCCCGGGAATCGAACTGACCATCTCACTGGAGCCATATGAAATAAAGTGTCTTGCTGAAGGACACAAGACTGAGCTAGGTCCGGGAATCGAACTGACCACCTCACTGGAACAATATGAAATAAAGTGTATTGCTGAAGGATACAAGACAGAGCTTGGCCCTGGAATCGCTCTCACCACCTCATGATTGATATCGCATCACTCTAACCCACCCGTCTAAAACAATGCAGGAATCTCATAAACGATACCAAAATATCCAAATTGGGGAGAGTCCCAGAACATCTACGACTCGTTCCCTCCCCCAGCTCTAATGTATCACAAGTTACTTGAGAAATAAGAGCAGGTGCAAACACATGAATAAGGTTAAAAATAATATACGTTACTGCAATTAAATAAGATTGAAGTAGAGAGAGAATATTAAGGAATTGATAGAGAAGAGCGTGACAACGTGTTTATTAATATTTTCAAATCTTGATTCCATTAACAGGTTTTCGTATCTGTTAGTGTAATAAATAACTGTATACCACAACCAACTCTTAACTCAGATTTAGTACTTGAACAGCTTTGGCTATTTATTACGAAATTTAGATACAATATCTATATCTATCTCTCTCTATATATATATATACACACACACACACACACACACACACACACACACACACACACACACACACACACACACACACACACACGTGTGTGATGTGTGTGTGGAAGGACTGTATGAACGCTTCTGATAGTGGTATCAGATTGGTTTCATGAGGGCCAGCAGTAATTGAAATGAAATTATTAAGAGGAGGTGATAGAGGTAGGTATATGAAACATATAACGTGACATCTTCTGTCAGGTGTGGCAAGAAATGATAAGTGGTGAGATGGTTTTCACGATAACACAACGGCAAGATTGTTATGGCGATGAAAAGTGATGATAATGAAGATGAGGACGATTAGAAAGAAATAGAAAAGTAGAGAAGAATAAGAAAAAAATGATGGTGGTGTGGGGAAAGAAAGAAGGATAAGGGGAAAGGGACATGAGAAGGGCGATGACGATGATGATGATGAGAAAACCAATTAGAAGGGGCCGGTGACAAGTAAATATTAGTAATTATTACCTGATGACATCGACAATGATGTCTCTATCAGGTGAGTTCATTGGAATAGAAATATCTTATTTAGGCACAAAACCAATGACTTTAGAGGTCGGGTACAGTGGAGGAGGTGGCGGCGGCGTGACTGAGACCCCAGCGGCGTGATGCCCCTGATGTTAGAGTTAGAGAAAACTCTCTCTACATCCCTTATTGTCATACATTTTACAAGGATTCTGACTTAAGGCAATGGAGAGACTGATATCAAATGAATTCTCATCTTACACACACACACACACACACACACACACACACACACACACACACACACACACACACACACACACACACACACACACACACACAAAGTATCTACACACGTATACACACAAATATATATATATATATACACACGTATAAACACAAATATATATATATATACACACGTATACACACAAATATAGATATACACATATATAGACAAATATGTATACACACAAATATATATACACACAAATATATATACACGCACGTATATAGACAAATATGTATACACACGTATACATACAAATATATATACACGCACGTATATAGACAAATATGTATACACACGTATACATACAAATATATATACACGCACGTATATAGACAAATATGTATACACGCACGTATATACACAAATATATATACACGCACGTATATAGACAAATATGTATACACACGTATACATATAAATATACATATAAATATATATATATATATATATATATATATATATATATATATATATATATATACACACACATCAAAGGGCTAATTGTCTGGTTATAATTAAAACTTGTAAAATCCTTCGAGATTTGTTTATTAAATCAGGTGTAACTTTACAAGTTCTCACAAGACTAGATTCATTGCCATTCCTCTACTACAGCTTCCCTGTGTGGTCGCCATTAATATCCGCGTTTATTAATCAACACACCTCCCCTCCTCCATCTCACCACCACCTCTCAGTTTTAGTGTCACACCCACTGTCTCTCTTTCTTTCTCTTCGTCTGTCCTCATCTCTCTCTCTCTCTTTCTCTTCGTCTGTCCTCATCTCTCTCTCTCTCTCTCTTCGTCTGTCCTCATCTCTCTCTCTCTCTTTCTCTTCGTCTGTCCTCATCTCTCTCTTTCTCTTTGTCTGTCCTCATCTCTCTCTCTTTCTTTCTCTTCGTCTGTCCTCATCTCTCTCTCTTTCTTTCTCTTCGTCTGTCCTCATCTCTCTCTCTCTCTCTCTCTTTCTCTCTCTCTCTCTCACATTTATCACCACTCTTTCTTCCTTTCTTTCACTTTCTCCTTTACCATTATATTTCACAGTTGTTTTCTTGTTATTTTAAACTCTCCTTCCTTCTCCATTTGACACTAACTAGGTCTTGCCTAATGTCTAATCTCTTGTGTTACATACACTAACACACACATATACATACATGCACAAATATATATTGGGAAATGCTGTATGTAATTGAATATATATAATCTATCCCTCACTCTCTCCCCACTGTCTCTCCCCACCTCTCTTCCACTGCCTCTCCCCACCTCTCTTCCACTGTCTCTCCCCACCTCTCTTCCACTGCCTCTCCCCACCTCTCTTCCACTGCCTCTCCCCACCTCTCTTCCACTGTCTCTCCCCACCTCTCTTTCTCTTCCACTGTCTCTCCCCACCTCTCTTTCTCTTCCACTGTCTCTCCGCACCTCTCTCTCTCCCTCTCAGGTATGTATAAATATGCATGCAAAACGTAAGCAGAGACAACAGTACAATGAAGAAATATATCGGTTTAACGCTTGATATAGTAGGACAAGAGACTTAACGTTTCAGACACTAGTCCTTCATCGGGTGAAAGAGAGTGAGAAGAGGAAAGAACATTACATATATATATATACACCCACACAGTTAGATAAACCAAGTTTTCTTTAACTATGTTTATTCTTTTACGAAGATGCCGATTGCTTTCGCTAATCACGTGACTGATGGTACATCGAGCTGTTTCAAAACTCATGAATATATCTTATCTGGCATACAGATCAAAAATGTATAGAAGATAACATTTTTGAAATTCTAAATAGCATGTAGCATAGATTATTACCTGGTGTATATTTGGATAGGAAAGCATATTTAATGTGTAAATGTTTGTAGACGAGGTTACATTGCTTTTGAGAAATATAGGACACATTTCAACCACGGCACATATTGGGGGGATCACGTAAACCTAACTTTGATATACAATAACTTATACTTTAGCAGGAAACATGTTTAGGGTTTCTGTTGAGTGTTTGTGGACTTGTCGACTGATTGGGGCAATGACGGTCTTATTTACATATGCGTACATATATATAGTGTAATAATAAATGTGAAGACTAAAATCCGAAGAGGGCTCGATAAGGAACGCCCCTTCACGAACTTGAAATATGTTCTGCGTCCACAGATTGATTTTTTTTTTTAGTTTCAGAAGATCCCGTTAAGGATGAAAGCAGCGAATCTTGCTTAAACTATAATCTGTTATTTTAATTAATAAATATAAATATATATATATATATATATATATATATATATATATATATAGGTGTGTGTGTGTGTGTGTACAACTATAGTTACAAATGGTTCGTTGATAATCACACACATAATCTACAGTGCTGAGACCGAAGAGATCACTAATAATGGGAGTAGTCTATGCGTTGGGAGAGGCAGAGTGGGTGTGTGTATATATATATGTGTGTGTGAGATATATGATGATAAATATACTCAC
>CAXHJY010000858.1:27500-30000 GCA_964016885.1 Eledone cirrhosa
AGAATAACTACATATATTTTGTATGTTTGGTATGTATAGACGCGTAACTCACGAGGGAGCCATACGGGCGCCGTGTTGGTGTGCGGCATTTCTAGGGCATTTTTTTAGAAACCTGGCCAAGACCGTCTCCTTTCCAGGTCTGAATACAACAGATATCTTCTAGATAAGAATAGAGAGAGTGAGAGAATGGAAATAAGAAACAGATATAGAGGAAGAATCGACCCCAGTACTAGACTGGTACTTTTATATCGACCTTGAATAGATGGAAGGTAAAGTTGACCTCAGCGGGATTTGAACTCGGAGAACATTTAATATTTGGGGAGTGAAATATTATATGTTTTATAACTACATAGACTTACAAAAGTAACAGCTCTAGAATCCAATGTATTTATGTCGATCAAGTAAAACTAGTAAAGTGTTGGCCAGGATGTATCTTGTATCGGATTATGATGAGTATTCCAGTCTTCTGATAAAGGAAATTGCTTCCTCATTGTAGTGTTGAATAATTTCAAGTGCATTCCAAGGATACGTGTACCCTATTGTAAAGTTTGGATAGATTTCGTGTGTATGACAAAGCTGAGCCCTAACAGAACAGATAGTTCATATTACGCACTTCCTGAATTCCCCTCTAAAGATTTTTTATCACAGAGCGTAGAGCCATATGGGGGCCTGTGGTAACATATACTTGCCCAATGTGCCATACCCTGGTTCTAGTTGAACTTCAGAGTGAAAGAAGAAAAAGGAGAGTTCAAATCAGATCCTAGCGAAGTTGATACTCTAACGACCCTGACATTACACACACCTCCACAGTGACGAAAGACAATAAGCTATTCCACATAGGAATGACAGTGTTAAAACCCTTATCCCTATTATATTTCTATTGATGTATCAAATCACCTTTTTATATAATGCCGTCGGATTTATCGACCAAACTCTAACATTTCTAAATTGGTTCTATATGATTTTTCTTTAGTTGGGGGCTGAATATATTTTTTAAATTACTCCATTTTAACTACAGAAATTTATTTTACGTTCTTATATATTATTAATTATTCTTGTATGTAGCCGTTAGTGTTAAACAGTATCATTTTCTTGTTTATTTCTGTTAGATTAATATATTTTATTTAGAAATCTATTTAAGTTTTTCGCCTCTCTTCATTCGTTAAATTTGAATAAACGAAATAAACAAACAAAACAAATGAAATAGATAAATGAATAAAAAAAATAGATAAATAATGAAATAAACTCATCTTAAAGTGAATCCTCAAGATTTACGCGTTCACCCTCAATTGAGTGTTTTTGTGTATTTATTAATCTATTTATTCTTTCATTTATTTACAGCATCATTCCTTTTGTTTTCTATCTTGTTTTTAGTCTTCCATTCGTGCTTTCTTTAACCAAATGATTTCTCCCTTATTTCTTTTCTTATTTTCTGTTTTATTTTCTAATTGAAATCAGGGATTTTGTTTTGCTTAATTTCTGTTAGTTTTACTTGAGATATTTTCATTTAAATATTAGTTCTCTTGCAATTCATAAACTACATTCCAAGTAGCAATTTGAGAGGAAAGAAACTCCGAAAGCCTTAGTTTAAAATATCTGATATGCACAAAGAATATATATATCAAATACTACAAATTCAAATATATATACATACAAATGCACTCGCACTGAAGTACATGCATTCAACTACAAAATCAAAGACGCACATACACACGCATATATATATATATATATTCGGATGTAGTTGGCGGCTAAGACCAATGAGTACCCAATACCGAAGTAGAGTTTAAATATTCATTTTATTAAGGCCAAATAGTGAGTCTCGTTTCTCTGAGGTTTCGTCTGCTTATGACAGGGTCATCTAGAGTAACAAGAAACACTGCAGAGCCTTGATAAAATGAATATTTAAACTTATATATATATATTATATCTCCTAAGACATCACTATTGTAAGTTGTATTCAAATGCTGCTAGAAATAGCGGGAAGTGTCCCTCAAATAACCATCGACTCACAAAAGAGGAAAGTTTTGTTACATGTTACCTAATATAGTCCTAATTACTTGTGAAGTGTCTAAAGTCAAAAGTTAAGGTTGTCACGGTCAGAACGTCTTTAACACGAGCTTACACAAGAACAATAGCAACAACATTTACCAATGTCAGTAAATGCAAATTATTTTGTGCAGCATAACCGCCACAATAAAGGGTCGCTTCTCTAATATTGTAACAGATTAATATAGAATTGTTGAAGACCACCACTTTGTTTCCTCTACAAGAATGTTACGATATTTAAACAGAAATAGGCTTAGGCAAGCTATTCATTCAGTACGAAGTTTCTCTTTAAATCAATAATGAGAATTAGCCTTTTTGCTTGATATACAAAAGTTTAATAATAAGTTTTCTTAACTGTCCATAGTGTTATTTCATTAACGAGTGAACCGGATTTCTTTAATACCCGAGAGATTTTAAACTGAACGTAATATCATGTTACCATTTCTGTTTC
>CAXHJY010000858.1:35000-40000 GCA_964016885.1 Eledone cirrhosa
TTCAATTTTATCATATTTTATCCTTTTTTTGTTGTTGTTTTGTTCACTTTATCTCCATGTCAGCCAGTAAAAGAAAAAAATGGACGCATCTTTCCTCTCCACATCGCAATAAACATCCATTTTTTTGTTTTTATTCTCTTAATTATTTCTTCTTCCAAGAAAACTGTATTCGTTCTTAACGGTGACAAATGTTTCATTTGCATCGATAGGGATGAATTGAGAAACCATTCAAAGAAGAAAAAAAAGAACAGAAAGAAGGAATTGAGTCGTCTGTGATTTATGGTTTTAAATGAGCCTTGCTTACATGTTCAGCGGGCAGAAATATGCCATCATCATCATCATCAACATCAGCACAATCTTCAACATCACCTTCCTCATAATCCTCATTCACGATCATCAATTACATCATCGTGGTCATCATCATCAACACTAGCACAACCGTCAACAACGTCACCTTCCTTCTTAGTTCAGGACCATCAACACCATCCTCATCTTCATAGAGTTACGGCTCTTTACATTCTGAGTTCAAATACCGCCGAGGTCAGCTTTGCCTTTCATCCTTATGGAGTCGATAAAATAAAGTACCAGTAACGCACTGGGGTCAATTTAATCAACCTCCTCCTTCCCCGAAATTACTGACCTTGTGCCTATACTAGAAATCATTATTATTATTCATGATAACACCATGATCACCATTTTCGCCAGTGCCATCAATCCCACCATCCTCTACCATAAAATTCCTCAGAATTCCACACGATCACTGCCTTCCTCTTCACTATCATCATCACTACCTTTATCATCATCATCATCCTAAACACCTCTACTACAACTATTGTCTTCCTCACTACAGCCATGACCTCCATGAAGCAGTTGCTGATTGAAGATGTAATATTATTTGCATAAAATAACCTGCAATAAATAAAGTAAAATAATTTAAAATAACATAAAATAAAATAAAATAAATTTAAAAAATTAAAAATAAAATAAATTTAAATAAATTTAAATAAGCTAAAATAAAATAAAAAAATAAAATAAATTTAAATAAATTTAAATAAGCTAAAATAAACTAAACATGTTCAAGAATTCTCAAGGAAGTATCTAAGCCTCAGCGAGCAATTGATGGAATTGCGTTTGTGAAGCTGAAGACAGGCATTTGTATGAAGAGTTTCATTGGAATCTGTTAGACAGTGTTTGGGCTACCGTTTCATAATATCAAAAACAGCAAACCAAACTCGACAAGAATTAATCAACAAATCATGATGTCATGACCACTAAATAAGACAACAATTTGTAATTTCCAATACATAGTCAAACGTTCGATTTTTATTCTTCATACATTTCAATTTTATTTTTATATATTTTGTCTAATTTTTGTCACAGAAAAAATACAAATACAAAACAAGTTATAATTATTTTGTCTCAACCCTTTAGACATAAATATTGTTGATCTAACATTGTAAAATTGCAATTACCATCCAGTGTGCCTTAAATTTGATGACAGTTTAATCCCCAACTAAGAAGCCACGCCATAAATAAAGAATTAAAGGACAAGATATTATTCCAAATGTAATTATTGTTTTTTAATTATTTTCCTTTGATTTTTTTTTTCAAAATAACTTTGCATTATTCATAAAGATTAATCCGGAACGACTTTCAAATTTATAATATTCAAACACACATACACACATATTCACACATATTCACACTCACACATACATTTACACTCACTCACATACTCACATTTTCACACATACACTCATACATACATAGTAACACTCTCCCTCAAATATTTATGACTTTATTAATTTATGTTACTAGTTTTAACCGTTCCACTACGGTTCTGCTGTTGCAAGATCTTCAAGAGTTCAAATATCAGTCAAATATCAGTTGATCGTATGGTCGGCAGTAGTTGTCTTAATCTCATGTACTTTATCGATACATACATGTCGAATCAATCACTAAGTTTCTAAATAAGCAACACAGATTTTACGCCAGTTTACAAAACACAAATATATATATATATATTTGTAGCAATTTCTATTTTGTGTGAATAGTCAAAAGTTAAATCGTCCTGCCTTATGTCCATTTGTTACTGTCCTATGTGCACAGGAGCTAGTTATATCGACCTTAAAAAACCAAAATCACAAGGATATCCAGAGGTCGACTGAGAAAGGACGGCTCTGTGATTCGCCCGACTTTTTTTTTTATTATATATGTGTGTGCGTGTGTGTGCCTATATTTATGCATTACATTTGCAACTGAAACAGAATGTCATTTTGTAGTCTGAACATGTATGGTTTAGAGAAAGGGTTGGTTGAAATTTGACCTAATTAAAAATTGTCATACTGTTTCAGCAGAGATGATTCATACAGTTAAACATTAGAAGATAATACATTTTGAATGAATCAAATCCATATAATAGAATATTTATTGAAATCTAATACGTGACACCATGTTGGACAAAAAAAATATATAAGAGAATACTGAAGACAGAAATTTTTTTATTTCTTATCGTAAAATTGAGAAATTTAATATATATTTTAGTGTTGAAATATTAATTTTGATTTTAATTCCAGTGTGAAAGAAAATGCTAATTTTAGAAGAGAAAGGGACAAAATGAATTAAAAAAATAAACGCGATGCATAAAATTCCTGACAGATGAGGTGTAATAATTTAAATGAAATCTGAAATGTTTTAAAAGAATTATTATTACTTCACAAAAAATTTGAAAAGCTTCCATTCATTTCGGGAGTTGATTCCAAATAGACTGATGTGAAATATCGTTCATTTAAAGATATTAGGGAATATGACAAAGATTAGATAATTTCACGGATAGAAAACATATGTGTGCTGGATTCAAATCAATTATTTCTTACTTGGTCGACTTTATTTCATCTCATTTTTTTTAGAACATGGTATTACCTTTTGTTCGTTCTTGTCCATTTCAAAGCACAGAATGTGGTCTCGATTGCTTATAGAACAGAAATTGAGATGCCCTGTATATATATATATGTATATATATATATACATACGTACGTTTCAGATACTGGTCTTTCATACAGGATAGAAGAACTAAAAGATGAAATATAAAGATAGAGAGTGAGAGGAGGAAAAGATGGAAAAGATTTTTTCCATAAAAGCACGTCTGTATTCTCTCTCTCTCTCTCCCTCTCTCTCTCTCTCTCTCTCTCTCTCTCTGACGATATATTGGTGTAATGTCAAAGAATCACTGATGTGGCGACGGAATTATCACTACCAATCTGTACAATAATTATTTTTACATTAGATACGCCCTGATATAAGATAAGCTTACATAATAAACTCCATTATTTAACAATATCCGATAGTGTGTCCTTTGTTTGGTATAAAACAATACTGTAATTGTTAAAATCACTGAAATTGCGCATATTATTGAATAATATTCCACAGCAGAGGTCAACAAAGATATTGGGAGCTAAATTGGAAATGTTTTTATATAAAACACAAAACGACGATAATACAAGACTATAAGTAATAACTTGTTTTTTTTCTTTTTAATTAATTAAAAATTATTTAATATTTATTTTAAGAGTTTAACGTAGAATAAAACAAACGCTTTTGTCACCGAGAATATTGGAATGGTAGAGTCCCGTATCACTCGATCGAATGGTAAGGGCGTCGTGAGGGTATACAGCGTTTCTGGGACATTTTAAACATGGTGGAGCCCATCCTTCTCAAAGTCTGAGTACAACAGATTTCTTTCAGAGGAGAATAGAAATTGAGAAAGAGATAGAGAGAAAGAATCGGCCCCTGTACTAGACTTTATCTACTCCGGCAGGATGACAAAGTAGACTTTGATGGGATTTGAACTCAGAGAGCAGAGAGACGGAAAGAATACCGCAAACCATTCTATCCGACCTCCCCCGCCTATCTGAAATATTAAGAAGAATCAAAATAGAATGTTTCCACATACTTTAACATATTTTGAAAACGTTCATAATTAAAATATTTGTTTCGATAAGCCAGAGCAGGTTCTTTATTTAAAAGAGATTAAGGCATATGAACTAAATAGGAAAAGGAAAATATCCCAATACTAAAGCTATAGGCATGTTTAATCTCAGCATCTAAAGTTACATGGAAAACATAGTTTCAGTTGGATATCCGTTTGTTTATATTACTGATGTCAGGAACGTAGGAATATGTATTTGGTAATGGCAGGAGAGCCAAGAGGAAAGATTTGCCAGGAAAAATGTCTAGATATTTTAATATTTCCACTAGGTTATATAACAATTTGGTAACTTAGCAGCCCGATGATAAAACCTTTTCAGCTGCCAAATTAACGCAGCCGTTTGCGTTTAATATTGAAAATAGTCGCAGCACGTAATGTTAAATACATTTACAGCTTTGTATATGCATATTGTGTGTGTGTGTGTGTAAAATTGAAAGATATGGTGTAGATCTAACATTTAATTTATTCTACAATTCCAAAATTAGAAGTCAACGTCTTACTTTGAACTATAAGATATATTTCCTGTGACATCTCCGACTCATATTCTACCTTATAACAAAAAGAGAAAAATGCTTTAGAAATTCAATCCTTGATATACAATACGTGACAAATAAAGACGACTGGTTATGGATTGGTTAACATATGTGGGAAATTCCAGACTATGGAGCACCTCCTAGTTTGTCCCAGTCTTGAAGATTCATGCACGTTTAACGATTTTGAAACCTTAACACCCTATGCAAGGCTCTGTGCGCAACGATGGATGGTTGTTGTGTAGCGACTCTATAAGAAGTCGACGACTCATAGGTTCGCTCGTTCGGAGATGAACTAAGGCTAAATAATTGTTTCTACTTTTGGCACAAGGCCAGCAATTACACAGTACATTACTGGTACTTTATTTTATCGACCATGTAAGGATGAAAGGCAAAGTTAACCTCGGCGGGAACTAAGGCTAAATAATAATTGCAAATAAGAGGAAACTCGCAGTGGGGTGAGCGGACAGCAGCAGGATCTT
>CAXHJY010000858.1:45000-60000 GCA_964016885.1 Eledone cirrhosa
ATATAATATATATATAATATATACATATACATAAAGTATATACTTATATAATATATATATAATTTTCTCAGAACTTTCTAATTCATACAAATATAGTAATAATAATAATATATAGTAATAATAATATATATATTATATATATAATGAATACATATAGATGGTATGAAACTATCCTGAATAATATTAATGACTGTGTAAACAAATGTTAAACGGATCTAACAGGTGTATAACTGAACATCCCAGGAAGGGTGTTTTTGCATTATTCAAAAAATTCGACCTAAACATTACAGTTGAAGATGACCCTATGAAGGTCAGCTGAATGTTAAAAGAAATTCGGCCTAAACATTATTTTTGTAAAGGTCAGCTGAAAAAACCATAGGCTAAAAATTTCAGAAACCAAGATATCAAAACGCAGTTTATGCAGTTATTAATAAGAAAGGTTGAAATAATACATACTAGATTTCACAGCTCTAACATCACTACTTACATATATATATATATATATATATATATATATATATATATATATATATATATATATATATATATATATATATATATATATATATATATATATATATATATGTGTGTGTGTGTGTGTGTATGTATACACATGCACACATTATATATATATATAATTGTTTCTACTTTTTTGGCACAAGGCCAGCAAATACCCAGTACATTACTAGTACTTTATTTTATCGACCCCGTAAGGATGAAAGGCAAAATGAACCTCGGCGGGATTTGAACTCAGACCGTAAAGGGACGTAACTGTGCTGGAAAGCATGGCGTCTGATACTGCCAATCCACCGCCCTATATATATATGTGTGCATGTGTTATCCAAGCTATTGCAATAGTGATCGTATAACCCCGGCCGGAATACTACTCACTATGACATAAGATTTGTATGTATGTTGATAGAGAATGTTGAGAGGAATGAGGATAAGCAATTAGAGGACTGACAGAAATAAAGGAACTGCGGAAAGAGATACGAAAAAATGTAAAAAAATTATGATAGACACAGAGGTAGATAAAGAGATGGATAGATAGATAGATAAATGTGTGGATGGATAGATGGGAAAAGGTAGTGAAAAAGAAACAAATGTGGGAAGAAAGAAAGATGGAAAAGTACAGAGGAAAAATAGTTCAAAATTAGCAACTGAGGAAATAAACGTTGATTTAAATTGATAGTTTCAAATGTAAAGTCTCTCTATCTATCTATCTCTCTCTCTCCCTCTCTCTCTCTCTTTCTCTTTCTCTCTCTCTCTTTCTCTTTCTCTCTCTCTCTCTCTTTCTCTTTCTCTCTCTCTCTCTCTCTCTCTCTCTTATATATATATATATCATAGTTTCACATGTAAAGAGTGTGTGTGTGTGAGTATGTATGTCTGTATGTGTGTGTGTGTTTCAACGGTGGAAGTTATTTAGGCAGGATGAAAAAAACTGTTGGACCTTAAAGCATTATAAATGAGGGCCAGTAAGGAAATCCATGGAATAATCACTGTGTTCAATGTAGCTAGGTATTATCCGGAGGTGATTTGATTGGAGATAAACTGGCAATTATAAAGGGAAAAACATGATATTTATATTTAGCAGAGATAGAATGGCAGGAAATGTTAGTGAGGTTAAGATCTGGTTCACTACGTCGAAATATACGAGGAAATATTGAGAAGACATGTTAAAGGAAGTTAACATTTATATATTCTTTTTACTTCAGCAGTGAAAAAGATTGGAGCAGCAGAGAAGGTATAAATGGATTATTCGCGTCGGACATCATGCTTCGCTGCATAGTGTGGCGGCCATTTACTCTCTGAGTTCAAATCCCGCCAAGGTAAGCTTTGCATTTCATCTTTCCAGCGTCGTCGATAAAATTTGATTCGGGGGTCGCCTGCCAGTTCAGTGTTATGGCAACGGTAGACCGTTCCTAAAGACTGTTCGTCACCCGAAATATTCGTAAGCCGAAAGTATTTTTCCCATACGAAAATGGTAAGAAAGAAATACAGTAAGAGAGAGAGAGACTGTGTATGAAAGTCAGATAGATATCACCATAGTAACTAACTACACAGCAGATGACGCTTTCTCACCGATATTCCAAGCTTTGATGTCAACTGTTGTTGCCAACTTGTGTGTTCGTTACTCGGGACACCGTTCGTGAACTGAGACGTTTTAATGTCCGGAAGAATTGTTCGTGAACCAAGGTTCCACTTTAGTAACGAGTGTTTATCATGTGATCATTCTGCCGAAATCTCACTGATGAGACATTACAATAAAGAATGCAGGAATATATAATAAATCGACCCCACTGCATTACTGGTACTTCATTTTATCGACCCCGTAAGGATGAAACACAAATCTAACCTCGGTGGGATTTGAACTCAGACCGTAAAGGGTTGTAACTCTATGCCACGAGGCATGGTATCCGGTGCTCTACCGATTCTGCCAATCCATCGCAAGAATATGTAATAATTGTTTCTACATTTGGCACAAGGCCAGCAAAAACCCAGTGTATTACTGGTACATTATTTTATCGACCCCGTAAGGATGAAAGCAAAGTTAAAAGAATATGTAATAATAATAATAAACACAGAGAACACTCCACAATTAATAGAAGACTTAATCATATTTTGTTTTTGGTGTTTTATATTTAGTTCTTCTTTGTTGTTTTTTATTGTCTGTTTTATTTAATATGTGTATGTCTCTAATATGTTATGTGTACGTCTCTAATATATGATGTGTACGTCTCTAATATATGATGTGTATGTCTCTAATATATTATGTGTATGTCTCTAATATATTATCTGTATGTCTCTAATATATGATGTGTATGTCTCTAATATATTATGTGTATGTCTCTAATATATTATCTGTATGTCTCTAATATATTATGTGTATGTCTCTAATATATGATCTGTATGTCTCTAATATATGATGTGTATGTCTCTAATATGTTATGTGTATGTCTCTAATATATGATGTGTATGTCTCTAATATATGATGTGTATGTCTCTAATATATGATGTGTATGTCTCTAATATATGATGTGTATGTATCTAATATATTATGTGTATGTCTCTAATATATTATCTGTATGTCTCTAATATATGATGTGTATGTCTCTAATATGTTAAGTGTATGTCTCTAATATATGATGTGTATGTCTCTAATATATGATGTGTATGTCTCTAATATGTTATCTGTATGTCTCTAATATATTATGTGTATGTCTCTAATATATTATGTGTATGTCTCTAATATATGATGTGTATGTCTCTAATATGTTATCTGTATGTCTCTAATATATTATGTGTATGTCTCTAATATATTATGTGTATGTCTCTAATATATGATGTGTATGTCTCTAATATGTTATGTGTACGTCTCTAATATATTATCCTGCACCCTCATTATAATATCATCTGACTAATGTCAACACATTTTTAATTAATTTTTTCCGTCCACATAGGTATACGTTCTGCCAGGATTACTTTTAATTTCTTATCCTTTACTCAATTCAATGAACTCATTTGTTATAATTATTCTCTTTATATCTATTACTACTACTACTACTACTACTACTACTACTACTATTACTACTACTACTACTACTATTGTTATTGAGGTATTGTTATTAATATTGGTATATTACTATCAGTGTAGTGGTAGTAGTAGTAGTGATTGTGGTAGTAGTAGTGATGGTGGTAGTGGTGGTGGTGGTGGTAGTGGTGGTGGTGGTAGTGGTGGTAGTATTGGTGCTGCTGCTGTTAGTAATAGTAGATTTATAATTTTCATTTGTCTCCTATTTTTTCTTCCTATAGAAATGTGTTCAATCTTATTCTATATGGATAAAAAAATTTAAAAAAGCATAATAATAGAAATTGTTTTTTTTTTCTTTTCCACATTTTCTTTTTATATTTGTGTCGTCTTTCATTAACTTTCTGTTCCTTGGCAAGATTTTCTAATTGTTATTGAGATTTCTATTCAAAGAAATTGATTAGTTTAAAAGAAAAAAATTAATATTGAAAAAGATTCCTTTTTTGATGACTCGCTCTGACCATATTTCTGGTGGATCAGAGTTAGATTATTGACGTAATAGTTTGTGATCTTCTTTGTTGAGTGTTGTCGTCGATGTGATGTCTAAGTACACTGATTGTATTAACAATGGATGTACTTCTATCGGGCTCAGTTCAACTAGTTGGATATAAGGACTATGTTTAACCTCTGTAGACAGAAAACATGGACTATAATTCTTACATACATGTAACGCCATGTAGTACTGTCATATGTAGTGTCCTGTTGACAAACAGATGCGCCGATTGTTCTCCGGTGATTGAAGTCATGTCCGTCCCATTTTGAGGCAAACACTCTAACCATTAGACTACAGACTTTCAATGTAGCCAAACATATATATTGTAAAACATTTAGGATTGTGTCATTTTAACAACCTTGGCGGCGAATTCATGGAGTTGTTAGAACGTTGGATTGAAGGTTTTGTGGTATTTATTCCGGCACTTTGCTCTCTGAGTTCAAATCCTTCCTAAGACAACTTTGCCTGTCCGTCTTACGACTGTACCAGTTCAGTCCTGGGGTCGATTCTTCCTCTATACCTCTTTCTCATTTCCTCTTTCTCACTTGCTATCCTTCTCTGGAGGAAATATGCTGTGTTCAGACCTGGAGAGGGGATGAGCTCTGCCAGGCTGAAAATGCCCAACTTTCCACAGACACACACACTCTGCTTCTCCTTCTTTGGAAGAAATCGGAGTGTGTTCAGACTTGGAGAGAGACGGTCTGCGCCGGGGTTTAAAAACCAAGTGTCTCACTACGAAGATCCTACGACTCTATAAGGAGTTACGGGTCCATACTTACCTAAATAGAGAGACACACGGATTCAATTATTATCTGATGTTTTATAATTGAGTGTTGAAAGGTGACAGGGAAGAAAGAATACAAAATAATTGTTTCTACTTTTGGCACAAGGCCAGCAATAACCCAGTACATTACTGGTACTTTATTTTATCGACCCTGTAAGGATGAAAGGCAAAGTTAACCTCGACGGGATTTGAACTCAGATCATAAAGGGCCGTAACTCTATGCTGCAAAGCATGGCGTCCGACCCTCTACCGATACTGCCAATCCACCGCCCTAAATAATTAAAGAAAGAAGGCATTAGTTGAACAGAGAAGGAAAAGGAAGGAAAAAGGAGAAAAAGATGGGATGAAAGAAGATAACGGTGAAGATGATGATGGTGTTGATAAATATTCTGAAATAAAGAAGACGATGATGAAGGTGATGATGATGATACAAATGATGGTGATGATGAGGGGGAGGGGGAATATTATGAAGAAGAAAAAGATGTCGATGTTGATGAAGAAGCTGATCCTCATCATGGAGATGATGTGAGGACACTGTTGATGATGATGATGATATAGAAAAAATCCGATGACGATGTTGAAGAAGTATGGAGGAAATGAACAACAACAGCAACAACAACAGTAAAACAACAGTAACAACAGCAATAACAACAGTAACAACAACAGCAATAACAACAGCCATAACAGCCATAACAACAGTAACAACAACAGTAACAACAGCAATAACAGCAGCAATAACAACAGTAACATCAACAATGATATCTACTTTAGTATCTTCCTTCTAAATTAAAATATATTCCTTCATTTCTTCTCTCATATCCATCTATCCAGGTGGGATTGTTTCTCTTCTCAGAATGTCACCAATATTTCTTATTCAAATTACCCCCAAGTCTTTCATTTAAAAACGTTCCGTCAGAATTCTTTAATGAAACGTTACCCTTCTTTTTTTCTTCTTTTTGGTCCTGATGTATTGTGTAATAATAGGTTGGATTAAATGACATCACCATATAAAGGTAGACATCATGAGAATTGTAAATGATGATATTACCATATATGGTATTGGATTCTTAGCTTCTTCTTTGTTTGTTTTTTCTTATGCAGAATATAAAACAAAAATAAATCAATAAGTTTGATATCACTGACATTTCCTCTGCTGCTTTTCGTTGTTCTGATCGTTATATATATATATATATATATATATATATAAACGACTGATAATTGTTCATCAAGTTAGTACTACAATACGGTAGAAAAATACAAAGGGCAAATGATGACAAATAAAACAAAACGAAATAATGTTTTACCCAGTGTATTTAAATATATTTTTATTTAATCAATTTAAACGTCCGTGTAGAGCTAGTAAGCCTTGACAGATTAATGGAAGTATCTTGTACTTCTTACAGTTGAGAAATAAAACAAACAAGATATAAAGAGATAAGTGAATATAAGAATTAAAATATATTTAAATAGAGAAAGCGAATGAGAGGCAAAAGAGAGACAAAATGGGAAACGAGAGAAGTTGAATGTTTTAATAACCCACATCGACTAAAATATTTTTGTTATAATTGGAAGTTCTTTTACAATATATTGTATCTGTGGTGTTGGTGTTGGCGACGTTGGAAGATGTTGTGGTGGTGGTGACTGCGGTGGAGTATTGATGTTGGCGACGTTGGAAGATGTTGTGGTGGTGGTGGTGACTGGGGTGGTGTTGGTGATGTTGACGACGTTGTGGTGGTGGTGACTGGGGTGGATGTTGTGGTGGTGTTAGTGTTGTTGTTATTGTTGGCGGTGGTGGTGGTGGTGGTGGTGGGTGTTATGGTGCTGGTATTCCTGCTGGGAGTATTGGTGGTGATTTTAAGTGAGGTTTTGACTTTGGTCAATCATGATTTAGCAGATTTATGATATAATAATCGAAGTCGTCGTTCGATTCTAGGTTGGCAGTCTAACTTTATATGTTAAGGTCTCTGAATGAGTTGGACATGCTTTATTTCTAGAAAACAATGGGTAATACAGAAATAGGTCGAACTTTTAACATAAATGTCCTCAATCGTCGCATTTTATGTTCCTTGTTTTCTTCTTTAGCCTATACCTATAACAGTATATATATATATATATATATATATATATGTGTGTGTGTGTGTGTGTGCATAATTATATATATACACACACGACTTGCGGCAGGAATGTTATAATGATAAAAGAAAACGTTACTAATATTTTAAACTACATCATTACATTATATCATATATATATATATACATATATATATATATTCTAAATAATTTCTTCAGAACTTCAATTTTCAGTGTCTTTTGTTCAGTACATGCGTTTCTGAATATATATATATATATATATATATATTGTATGTTTAAGCTGGATGGAAATAAGTTATATATTTAATTTTATTTGGATTTCATTTCTACTCTCGTTATTTGTTTATATATGTTGTTGTTGTTAATGTTGATGATGTTTGGTTGTGTGTGAGAATTAATCAAACAGATTTGAGAATCTCCAATGTAGCAGCTTTTTTATTATTTTGATTTGTATAATTTTTTTTTTTTCATTACTCGACATATCTTAGCCACAAGACGACGAGAAATTTTTGATATGTAAATTGCATACTGTAAAGCGATTGCTTCTAATTTGAGTATAATCTCTATAATTTTCACCAGTCTCAACCAAGAAAAGCTTAAGGCCTGCCACACTATCTCACTTCTCACTTTCCAGCTTATCGACGATGCGACATTTTTTTTTACTTGTATCGATTGTTTCTTTTTTTTTGTATTTTATTGTATTTTGTTATATTTTCTTACTTTCTCTTCATACCTTTACTTTCGATGTTCTTGGTCACGTTTTTATTTTTGTTCTTCCTGTTTTTCTTCTGCCTTTTAAACAGATGCTGTTCACTATTAGTGGTAGTAGTAGTAGTAGTAGTAGTAGTAGTAGTAGTAGTAGTAGTAGTAGTAATTGTAGTAGTTGTAGTAGTAGTAGTAATGCTAGTTGTAATATTGGTTGTATTTGCATTAGTTTCTTTGTTTTTACTCTCACACACACACACACATATTTGTATTTATATATATGTATAATATATATACATGTATGTATGTATGTATATTCAAAATATTTTTTTTATATATTTATTCAATTAATTTCTTTATTTGTTTGTTTTGATTTTGTTTTTAGTTGTTTGATTGTTTTTACTCTCGCTCAGAAATTCGATCATTTAACTCGTGTCCATTTATTGAAATTTAGTGAAGGATAAAACTGAAATAAACACATACACATGTACAACCCATATATATATATATATATATATATATATGTCACTGTCTCTATATATGTCTATGTGTATATATATATATATATATATATATAATCTTAACTGAACTGTAAAAAGAAATAATTTAATGTTGAGCACACAATAAAAAGAAAGACAGAGAGAGAGAAAGTAAAACCTATAATATTGTAATGGAAGTGAAAAGTAAATAAATAAAAGTGGAGTTTTATATAAATTTAAGTGCAAATCTATGTTTGTTTTGTGTCTTTCTACGGATATTTTGTTATTTGATGTGAATGTGAGAAGCAATAACGGGTAATTATTGGCCAATTCAACGGAATAAAAAGGAATTCTTAACTGGTAATTATGCTCTGTTGCTGTTTCTTTAGTGAGAGGGAAGGAGAGTGAGGTAGAATATAAGGGGGGGGGGGATAGTGTAGTGTATCCTCTTGATATAAGACGGAGAAGAGGAAAACCAACAGTGATCGTTGTGAAATCTATGTTGCTGATACATTGAGTAATGTAGATTGTAAAAGACGCACTGCTGCTTAAATTGTTCTTAGAGTTATTGGTAACTCTTGGGGTCGATAGAATAAAGTACCAGCAACACACTGAGGTCAATTTAATTGATTTTCCCTTCCTCAAAAGTTTTGGCATTGTGCCTAAATCAAAAACCAGTATTTTTTTCTTTAAATTATGCAAATTAATATTAGACAATACTCTGGCGATATCAGATAATTCCATGACGTAGAATGGTATAACATACAGGATGTCCCCGAAAAGTGTATACATACTTCAGTATTCTAATAATTATTGCCTGTACAGGTAATCAAAATGTATACATTTTTCGGGGATAACCTGTGTGTATATATATATATATATATATATATATATATATATATGTCACCCTTATGTATAGCATTTGAGCAAAAACCTGTTGATAAAGTGACTTCCTTGTTCGGTCATCTTGCCAGAAGCCTAACATTTTTTATGTAAGCGGACAGTAATTGATTTATGGAGTCGCAGAAACCCAAATACTGGATGATTTTACCATCACTCCAGGGGTCCGGGTAAATTTTCAATCACATATATTTTTATTGTTTGACCCGAATTACTTGGTCGTTTTTTTTTGGCTGTGCGGATGATTAGTTTAACCACCATCTCAGTGTGTTTGGCCTTTAACGTATGTTTTAGCTGTATGTTATTTCACATGAGTCTTGGAAAATAGAAGACTGTTTCTAACGTGTTACCAAAGAAACATATATAAATGTCATCTTGTCTAATGGATTGGAATGTAATGGAAAGACGTGAAATAATTGTCGTTATTTAACACCGGATAAGACTTTGTCGAACCGAGAGACTATAAAATAAATATTATTGTGAATAACTAATTCAATATAACAATTCATTAATAGGTCTCGTTATGTGATGAAATCCTAACCTTGTTCACGAACTTAACTTACACGTGAGTATAATAAATGTTACAGAACTATATCTAATTAAAGAAAATTAGATGGTTGTTAGAGAAAGTTTATGAAGGCAACGATAGATACATAGATGAATATAATGTTTAATAAAGGTTAGAATGTTAAATAACAATCAAGATGTAGAGCTGGCTATGTTACCACTGTAATTAGTTCTGTCCGAAATATATAAACCTATTGGAAATATTCTAGTCTAATATCGATTAGATTGGTAAGTTAGTTACAAGTGAGATAGATATGTCAATCTAAGGATAAATGGATTAATACAGTGAAATGGGAATATAATTAAGGAATGGTATTTTAATTTAAGTTTGGTTAATTAAAAATAAGAAAGAATAAGAGAAATATGTAATTGTGACTAGTATATATATATTAGATTAAAGAAGTTAGAAATATGGCAAGTGTGATAATGAAGTAGAGAGAAATAGGAAGAATCCTATAAATTTTACCATAATCCACGTGTAGTTGTCTCCATTATATTTAGGGTATTGCGTGCTTTCCGGGGTATACCTTTGTGCCTTCCTACGCTCAAATCTCATTGAGAAGAGTACTCAGCTGAATGGATTTGCAGCATAGTGTTATGGCCCTTTTCATTATGAATTCAAATCCCGCCGAGGTTAGCTTTGCCTTTCACCCTTACGAGGTCGATAATATTAAGCACCAGTAATGCACTGGGGTCGGGCTAATTGACTTTCCCCTCCTCTTCAAATTGTTTAAAACTGGTCTCTCTCTCCTCTCTCTCTTCTCCCCTCTTCTATCCCCTCTCCTCTCTCTCTTCTCCCCTCTTCTATCCCCTCTCCTCTCTCTCTTCTCCCCTCTTCTATCCCCTCTCTCTCCTCTCTTTTCTTCTCTCCTCTCCTCTCTCTCTCTCATACATATATATGTAGTGTGATAATATGACATATTCAGAGCGTGGCAGCCTGGCTGTCTGAGAAATATAGAAATACCGGCAGACACAAAGAATGGAAGGAAGGTAAAAGTGAAGATTCTAGACACGATCAAATTATTTGAATTTAAATGACAATTCGAGGCATAAATATATAATATCCATAGAAAAGCATGAATGTGTGAGTATATATATATGTCTATATTCTATCTCTCTCTCTCACACACACTTTCTGTATATATGTCTGTGTGTGTGTGTACGTATATGAAAATATATATATATATATATATATGTGTGTGTGTGTGTGTGTGTGTGTGTGTGTGTGTGTGTGTGTGTGTGTGTGTGTGTGTGTGTCTATGCATAATTTCGCCAACACATATTTATATTGAGAGACAAAAGAAAAAAAAAGATCATTGACTGCAGATTGTAGAGTTAAGGTTAATAGTCTGACATATTTAAAACATACGACTGGTCGATCAGACAATATTTAGTGTACAACCTTTCTGATAGCCCACACCTAAACTCTACGTGGAACAGTGTGTGTCAACGGAGAGGAAGACCTATATATATATATAGAGAGAGAGAGATTTATTTATTTATATATATATAGAGAGAGAGATTTAGATAGATGGATAGAGATATAGATAGATATTTAAATGTATATGTATATATATATACACATACATATATGTATATATATATATATGTACATATATGTTCATGTATATACTTATATGTATATATAGTTACGTATATATATACATACATATATATGTATATATATATGTACATGTATATGTATATATATATGTACATGTATATGTATATATATATGTACATGTATATATATATATATGTACATACATATATATACATGTAGATACACACACACACACATATATATATATACATGTACATATATATAAACATGTACATACACACACATATATATATATACATGTACATATATATAAACATGTACATACACACACATATATATATATATATATTACGTGTGTACACATATGTGTGTATGCATTTATTAAAACCATTTCATATCAGATTTTTGTAATATGAAGATATTGTAGATAAAAACTCCGACAAACAAAATAGGAGACATCTAGTGTGTGGGGTGGGTGAAGGGGTTGAACGGGTTACTTTTTCTTGGAAAAGTACATGCATAGAATTATATTGTTCAATAAGAAATGCTACATTCTCGATTCATTTACATAAAATGAACGTTATATTTAGAAAGATTTGTTACATGTTTCTGATTTCTAGTTTTCCAATATATTTCTAATATTTTTCCTTATATTTTTCTTATATTTATATTTTTTTCTTATTTTTTCTTATTTTAGTTTGGTTTATTTATTATGTTTAGTTCTGTCTAAAACGACTGTCTGTAAAGAATCGATTTAACCAAATATATTCCACATTGAAGAATTTATTGTATTCTATATTTTTGCTTTATTATTATTTTTTGTTCCTTTGTTTGTTTTTGTGTATTTTTTTTGTTGTTTTTTTAAATTTGTTAAAAAAAATAATAAAATATATTTTTTTAAATTATTCAGAATATTGATCTCATTCACGTATTTAGAGTTTCCAATGTTATGTTGTTGCTTTAATAATAATAATAATAACGATGATAGTTAAATATCGGAAAGAAGAGATGAAGTTAGAATCTGACATTTGAAAATGAAGTTTTTTGTTGTTTTTTGTAGTGGCTTTTGTTTTTTGTTGTTTTTTTTTCATTGCAAAATTTTCGCATTGTTGGATTTGAAATGTTAGACGTCATAACCCAGGACATATCCCAAATTTAAGACGTCATAACCCAGGACATATCCCAAGTCTTTGGCTTTCCTCTTTGTAATTATTTGTAGAATAACTAATGTTGTATAAGTTTAAAGTAATAACGAGTTTCTGTGACTCGGTCTGCAGCTACCCCTTTTATATTTTGTGTGTGTGTGGTTTCCACTTTGCGAAGTGTACAAACTCGGTGTTAATTCACAGAGACTGTACCATACCGAAATATATTTTCCGTCTCTTTATCGTCTGTTAGCCTCATTACATCATTGAGCCCCCTTGATACCCCTTATGAAAATGAAAAAGAGATGATCCCGAGTGAATCAACCATATTACATGAATTGAAATTGACTTATGTTCTCCGGTATCATACCAAGCTTGGATGACTTTATAATGCATTCTTAATGTCAACTAAACTGTTCCTGTCTAAGTTTATCGTAGACTAAAGTATATAATGTGTCGTTCATTTAATTAATTAATTAAAAAAAAGATAAACTGATGAATTCATGGAGGCTGGGCTACTATTCTTGAAAGATGTTACAGCCACATATAGAAACCCTCATTGGCAAATTAAAGTATTGCGCCCTTAGGATTTAATATCAGAACAGTGAATGAAGAAACGAATTAATGTAAGACAAAGTACTGCCATTTTTCCCTCATTTACATTACATATAAAAAAAAAAAAATATTATATGAATATAGAGATAACATTCTCCTACTGTTTTAACATTGACTTTAACTTAGAATCGATATTGTATGACAAAATATGCCGGAGACATCCCTTCCAGCTCTGTGACGTGTGAATCATATACGAATATCATTCATCTAACTTACCTACACTTATGCTTTTAATTTCACCATTATTGAGAATTGTATGAATGCTTTTGTTAAATTTTTTTTTTCTTTTGATTTCTAATTAAATTATGATTAAGTTAATGAATCTGTTAATTAGATAGCGCAACATATCACACACGAAATAGAAAATTTTTACTTTTATTGACAATATATATATATATATGTGTGTGTGTGTATATATACATTAGATGTTACGTACGCCCTCACATCCACACACACATATATGTGTATATATATATATCGAAATATGTATATATGTATATATATATATATGTATGTATATATATAAATATCGAACACCATTAATCTACTGTTTGTTGGAATTTTTTAATTTATTAATTGCTGTAAATTGAAACTGACTTTCATTACATCTCGCCCTATTAACAACAGTTTCTAATTGGATTCGAGATTATATGATCCCTTTAAATTCTATGTAATTATCTGTTCAGATGATAGATGCGGGTTTAATAATTATAGATAATTACTTTTAATTCATCTCATTGTTATTATTGTTATTAATGTTAGTGTTTATTTAAGGGCGATAGATGACAAGAAAAAAAACAAAATCGTGGTGGTAGATGACAAAATCGATATGGCGGGGGGAGGGGTTCTACTAAATTCCTTCCAGCATCACTTTACATTCTCAGTTTCAAATCCAGAGAGGATTGACAATCCCATTTTATCTTCCATGATAGTCGACACGAGTTACTCGAACACATTGCTTCAGGTCTCCGTAATTAATTGACTTACTATTATCCCTTCTACTATTAATACAACTATTATCCCTTCTCTTATTACTACTACTACTACTTTCTGAGTTCAAATCTCGCCAAGGTTAGCTTTGCCTTTCATTCTTAGGGGGACCGATAAAATAAAGTACCAGTAATGCACTGAGGTTAATTGAATCTACTTTTCCCTCCCCCACCCATAAAATGTTAGGCCTTGTGCCTAAATCAGAAACCGTTGTTATTATTATTAAATCTATTATATTATTATTTTACTCTGATCTCTTATGACACGTCAAAGAATTCTCCAAGATTTCTCCATGTCTGTCACGTGTAACCAGTTTAGATTTTATTCTACACCTGGATATTTATTGACTTGGTTGTCTTCATTCTGATGAACCAAATTCAAATATACAATGTTACACTGGGATAATTGCTGGCCTTGTGTCAACAGTAGAAACATTTATTAAGTACCAGTAATGTACTGGGATAATTGCTGGCCTTGTGCCAAAAGTAGAAACAGTTGTTTGTTTTAAACAAGAACTGACCACTAAAGATATTACTAAACTGAGTAAAATTGTTCTCAAAGAGAAGAGCTGAGAAAAACTAATATCATCGAACATGTAGACTTTTCAAATGTAGAAACACACATATCCTCAAACATGTGTATATATATATATACATATGTATATGTGTGTATATATATATATATATATATATATATAGTTTAATAAATAAAAAGAGAACAAAAAACAGAAAAACGAAGAGGCAGTACAAATGATATTAGTATTAGTTTCACGCTTGAGAGTGGGGGTGGGAGATCACAGCGTATATTAAAAGATTTAGCATAGATTTTTAATTACAGATGTTGATTTAGAATCCTTCATTGTAAATAACATAATCTCTACATAGAAAATAATAAAGGAATACCTTTACGAATTTCAGAGATTCCTCTTCTCATCAGATGATCAGTCCTATACTGTATACAGAGAAATATTACTTTGCCAATGCTATGTACGTGAAAGAAGATGAGATATAGATGTAAAGTAAGTCTAATTTACATGGTGTGCATACTTTTCTCGACATAATTAATAAAATAGTAAA
>CAXHJY010000859.1:5000-7500 GCA_964016885.1 Eledone cirrhosa
ACCCTTTATATATATATATATATATATATATATATGTATATATATATATATATATAACTTTACAAAACCACCTGCCTCTTTGAGGTCAAATAACAACCCTACTACCATCTACAAACTGACCAATGAGAATCAAGACTATTCCTGCTGACAACATTAATTTATTCCTAACAAGCTCATATGTCCCAAGGCTCTGATACCATCAACATATGGCATATTTAAGAACTGACTAACTGCCTGATGAGGTCATAGCCATTCAATGGCTATCATCCAAATATATATAGCAGTAAATAAAGGATTATGAGTTCATGCAATTGACTTATGTTTCGTCACTATATATATATATATATATATACTATATATATATATATATATATATATATATATATATATATATATATATATATATATATATATATATATGAAATATATGAAATATAAGAATCAAAGAACTGTTCAAAACATTTTTGTGTTTTCAACTGTTTCCTCGAAACCGAGGTTTGGATTCTTCGGAGCAATTTATTAATGAATGGACAGTTATATGACCTCCTTTTCACCCAAGAGACATACAGATATACTATATATATATATATATATTAGTATATATATAGATATTAATAAATAGAAACTATCTTTATAAAACCATATTTATTCTATTATATATATTTCAAGGGTACCAAAACTTTGGTACGCTCTCACCAGATAAAATACAAAGTTTGTTTTTTAAATAGTGACATAGGAATCAGACCTTAACGGTTGAAGTTCTGTTTAGATAGTCTATATATATAGTTATAGGAATAACCAAAGAGTGCTTAGAAATACATTGTTTTATTAGCTAACAGTGTTTCATCCATACACCATGGCAGGAATCATCAGAGCCTATAAACATGAGTATATCACTAGTTGCATGCTCCATCTCTCTCTCTATATATATATATAGATAGTTAGATAGATAGATAGAGAGAGGAGACTGAGGTTAGCTGGACATGCTCACCGACATTCAGAGTTGACACTGAGCTCAGTGTTCCTGTGGGAGCTCCTGCATGGACACACTAGAAAAGGGAGACCGTGGTTGGCATATGTTGATGCCCTAAGGACAGACACTGGAGATACAGGACATGGCAGCGATGATGAGGGACAGAGACCGCTGGAGGGAACTCATCCATGGATCTCGCGAATTTTACCCGCCCTACACACAGACATATATATGTATATATGTATGTGTATATATATATATATATATATATATATATATATATATATATATATATATATATATATATATATATATATATATATATATATATATATATATATGTATATATATATATATATATATATATATATATATATATATATATATATATGTATATATATATATATATATTAATTCAAAATATTAACAAAATAGATATTCTTGTGATCAAGTATATTTTATTATACATATTTCAGAGGTACTGATTTAATTTCAACTGTACGTCCTCATCAGATAAAATAAGATGATGCATGACATACCCTGACATAGTAGAATGTCAGGGTATGTCATGCATGATCTTATTTTATCTGATGAGGACGTACTGTTGAAATTAACTCAGTACCTCTGAAATATGTATAATAAAATATACTTGATCACAAGAATATCTATTTTGTTAATATTTTGAATTAATATTAATAACTCCGGAAAAGCATCACTGTTGAGTGCTTCCAATCTATTGTAAAACTCATTCTTTGATTTATTCATTGAATCCTGTTTAACCTTTAAATATATATATATATATATATATATATATATATCCCTCTTCCCCCTCTCTCTCTCTCTCTCTCTCTATATATATATATATATATATATATATATATATATATATATATATAAGTAGAAGGGGTATTTAATTTTTCGGAAGTTCAACAAATATAAATGTTTATAACTGATTTAGAGCACTCAACAGTTTACTGGAGTAAATATTCAATGATATTAAATAAATGGAAACTATATTTATAAAACCATATTTATTTTATTATATATATTTCAAGGGCAACCAAGATAAATGTTGGCGCGCTTTCATCAGATAAAATACAAAGTTTGTTTTATAAATAGAGACGTACCCATGACAATCATACCTTATCGGTTGGAAATTCACTGGATTCAGTGAATTTCCAACCGATAAGGTATGATTGTCATGGGTATGTCACTATTTATAAAACAAACTTTGTATTTTATTTGATGAAAGCGTATCAGGGGTCTTGGTACCCTTGAAATATATATAATAAAATAAATATGGTTTTATAAATATAGTTTCCATTTATTTAATATCATTGTATATATATATATCCTTCTCCCTCTCTCTCTCTATATATATATATGAAGATTCTACTCACAAGCCATATTCGGCAACCCCGAAACCACTGACTGCTGTAGTAGAAAGCACCTGTCCAAGGTATCACGCTGTGTGACTGAACCCAGAGCCAGAGAGAGAGGGGTTGCCCGTAGCCCTAAATCCAAACC
>CAXHJY010000859.1:15000-22500 GCA_964016885.1 Eledone cirrhosa
TATATATTATGTATATATATTATGTATATATATTATGTATATATATTATGTATATATATATTATGTATATATATTATGCATATATATTATGTATACTCCAGTCCTACAAACTGTAGAGTGCTTCTTATCCGATATCTGCATTGCTTTATTGTACTACAATAAAACTCACCTCCTACACACATATATATATATATATATATATATATATATATATATATTTAAGAGTTAAACAAGATTGAATGAATACATCAAAGAATGAGTTTTACAATAGATTGGAAGCACTCTACAGGAAAATGTTTTCCACAGTTATTAATATTAATTCAAAATATTAACAAAATAGATATTCTTGTGATCAATTATATTTTATTATACATATTTCAGAGGTACTGAATTAAGTTCAACAGTACGTCCTCATCAGATAAAATAAAATGATACATGTCATACCCTGAAATGTTAGATGGTTAAGATTTAATCATACTACCTTGATTAAATCTTAACCATTTAACATCTCAGAGTATGTCATGTATCATTATATTTTGTCTGATGAGGACGTACTGTTGTACATCCGAAATATGTATAATAAAATGTAATTGATCAAAAGAACATCTATTTTATTAATATTTATATATATATATATATATATATATGTATATATATATATATATATATATATATATATATATATATATATACATATATACAGTATTTACGTATCGAGAGAGAGAAAAAAAGAGGAGGATAGGTGATACATATAGTTATTTGCCAAGTAGCGTATGCCAAAGGTGCTCGATACTAGTGCCGGCAGTATTAAATATTCGAAGTGTTAATATTTAGTGGGCTAGAGAGTTAGCAGAGCGTAAGCACGTGGGAAAGTAAGAAATCGGAGAATAGACCGTTAAAACATGTTTATTTAAAACAGCACCTACGTACGTTTCGCCCAGTTGGGCTTCTCAAGGGCATAAATAATCAAAAGTGTTCCTTACATTGCTCGGAAAGAGTTTTTGGGGTTAAATCCACGTCAAGGTTCATTGCTCGCAAAAATAGCTTGTTTTGATTTTGCAACCGGTCAAATTTGACTATTTATGCCCTTGAGAAGCCCAACTGGGCGAAACGTACGTAGGTGCTGTTTTAAATAAACATGTTTTAACGGTCTATTCTCCGATTTCTTACTTTCCCACGTATATATATATATATATATATATATATATGTAATCAGGGAGTGTAACACGAAGTTATTGTAGGTTCACCCAGGTGAGCACTTGATGTTTAGGTTCACGTCAGTGGCGAGGTGTAGAGCTAGATAGAGTGTAATATAATAATACAAGGACAATTTAT
This sequence comes from Eledone cirrhosa, assembly GCA_964016885.1. Classification (NCBI taxonomy): domain Eukaryota; kingdom Metazoa; phylum Mollusca; class Cephalopoda; order Octopoda; family Eledonidae; genus Eledone; species Eledone cirrhosa. The sequence continues at coordinate 16,336 of CAXHJY010000859.1, forward strand.
TAAGCCTTCATTACGTTTATTGTTGATTGGTGACGCGCGTTTCGCTATTGATCAGTTCAAGGTCCGACTCTGGAATCAAAAGCTGGTCGGACCTCTGTTGTTGAAATGACAGAATTATATATATATATATATATATATACATATATATATATATATATATATATATATATATATATATATGTATGTGGTGTATAATGGTGGTGGTGGTAGTAGTGGTAGTGGTGGTGGTGGTGTTATTAATCATTACTGCTGGTATTGATTTATTTCCTTGTCTGTCCTTGCTTGTAGTAGTAGTAGTAGTAATAGTAGTAGTAGTAGTAGTAGCAGCAGCAGTAGTAGTAATAGTAGTAGTAGTAGTAGTAGTAGTGGTGGTAGTAGTAGTAGTAGTTGTTGTTATGTATTAGATACCCCCTCACCATCATCACCATCATCACCACCACCATCATCACCACCAGTAGTAGTTATGTATTAGATACACCATGGCATCCATCTTTAAGTTCCTGCCAAAGCCGCCATTATAACAGCAGACGATAATCGAGAAATATCAAAATATCATTTAATCATTTTTTTCTTCTTTTCTTTTCTTCACTTCAAACTCTTTCCTCTTTCTTCAGCACACATCGCTTTCTAGTTTTTCGTTGCTTGTGTTGTGTTGTGTTGCTTGTGTTGCCAGCGATCTGTTGTGTTGTGTTGGGTTGCTTGTATTGTATTGCCAGCGATGTGTGTATCGTGTTGTGTTTGGTTGCTTGTATTGTGTTGCCAGCAATCTGTTGTGCTGTGTTGTGTTTGGTTGCTTGTATTGTGTTGCCAGCAATCTGTTGTGCTGTATTGTGTTGCTTGTGTTGCCAGCGATCTGTTGTGTTGTGTTTCCAGCGTTCTTTTGCTTGTGTTGTGTTGCTTGTGTTGCTAGCTTTGTGCTGCTTGTGTTGTATTGCTAGTGTTGTGTTGCCAGAGTTGTGTTGCTTGTATTGTGTTGCTAACGTATTCTTGCTTGTGTTGTGTTGCTAGCGTTGTGTTGTTTGTGTTATGTTGCTAGCGTTGTGTTGATTGTGTTGTGTTGTTTGTGTTGTGTTGCTAGCATTCTGTTGTTTGTGTCGAGTAGCTAGCGTTCTGTTGTTAGTGTCGTGTTGCTAGCGTTCTGTTGGTTGTGCCTAAATCAGAAACAATTATTTCCTCTTTCCTTCTTTTTTTCTTTTTTCTACCTATACATTTTTTTCCCTTCTTTTATTTCCTTTCACACAAATTCTCTCCTTCTCTATCGCCCGCCTCCTACGCTTACTACGCCATAAAAATATTTCATACACAGTTAGTTACACGACTAATTTTAGCTAGAATCAATTGAGAAGTCAGATATCAAAATAGTTTAACGAAACAAATCTTTTCCGGTCGGACTAAGAAAACTGGTGTTGATATCCCCGAACAATATAGCATGGAAATAGAATATACATGGTATGTATAAAACAACGATATAACATGAACATAAAATATACATAACATGATATATATATATATATATATATATATATATATATATATATATATATATATATATATATATATATATATATATATATATATGGTGGCTGCCAACTCGTTTTCGAGTACGGCCACTACTTTATATCCATGTAGGAGAACCCCTACTGATGCGCTAAACGAGTGTGACTTTTCAGTCCAGCCAGCGACTTGAAAACTCTGGTACAAACACTACACTTGTGACAATTATTGACACATAGTGCTGGGCCCATGGTACCATGTGACGACAAGTGCAGAGAGATCTCCAGATATAAAGCAATACCTGTGCCGTGAAGCTTTTATAGTGAGCAAAGGCACTGCACAAAGCCAGTCCCACTCTCTTAACCAAGATGATATTTACCAAAAAGAAGAACAAGTCAACATCAATGGATACCATCAGGGTTGCAGGTGTTATATCAGAGTTTTCCTTCTCCTAGAATTCTGCCTTGACAAAGGCTAAGGGGTCATCTCTCCCGGTGATTTTGGATGGCCATTGACTCTTAAGAGCTCCTTTTCCCTTTGACAGGTTTTGTTTTTAGTCTTGCAGGATGTCCAAAGTCACCCTCCTCACCAAGAAACCTTGGTGGGGTTGCCAGTTTAGTCGCCAACGACCCGACCATGAGACAGGTTGTACTGGGATACATGTTACCAATAGCACCAACTGGTGACCTGACATACATATATATATATACATACATATATACACACACACATATATACATACATATATATATATATATATATATATACGTGGAGAGATGTATAAAGGAGAACAAACCGTTAAAACATGTTTATTTTAAATATATATATATAGGCGAAATGGCAGAGTCTTTAGAAGAATGCTTTATGGTATTCGTTCCCGGTCTCTGCTCTCTAAGTTCAAATCCCACCGAGGTCAACATTGCCTTTCATCCTTTCGAGATCGATAAATAAAGTACCAGTCTAGCTCTGGAAGTCGATTCTTCCTCTCTCTAGAAAAAATATGGTGTACTCAGGCCTGGAGAGAGATGGGTTCCACTAGGCTTAAAGTGCCCAAGAAATTGGATTTCATCTATCGTCCAACTGAGTATTCCAAATGTTAGTGTTAGGACAAACACAGCAAACACATTGGGGGCCACTGTTTTATTGTATGCAGGGATTTCCTGAGTATTCCAAATGTTAGTGTTAGGACAAACACAGCAAACACATTGGGGGCCACTGTTTTATTGTATGCAGGGATTTCCTTAGTATTCCAAATGTTAGTGTTAGGACAAACACAGCAAACACATTGGGGGGCCACTGTTTTATTGTATGCAGGGATTTCCTGAGTATTCCAAATGTTAGTGTTAGGACAAACACAGCAAACACATTGGGGGCCACTGTTTTATTGTATGCAGGGATTTCCTGAGTATTCCAAATGTTAGTGTTAGGACAAACACAGCAAACACATTGGGGGCCACTGTTTTATTGTATGCAGGGATTTCCTGAGTATTCCAAATGTTAGTGTTAGGACAAACACAGCAAACACATTGGGGGCCACTGTTTTATTGTATGCAGGGATTTCCTGAGTATTCCAAATGTTAGTGTTAGGACAAACACAGCAAACACATTGGGGGCCACTGTTTTATTGTATGCAGGGATTTCCTGAGTATTCCAAATGTTAGTGTTAGGACAAACACAGCAAACACATTGGGGGCCACTGTTTTATTGTATGCAGGGATTTCCTGAGTATTCCAAATGTTAGTGTTAGGACAAACACAGCAAACACATTGGGGGCCACTGTTTTATTGTATGCAGGGATTTCCTGACTATTCCAAATGTTAGTGTTAGGACAAACACAGCAAACACATTGGGGGCCACTGTTTTATTGTATGCAGGGATTTCCTGACTATTCCAAATGTTAGTGTTAGGACAAACACAGCAAACACATTGGGGGCCACTGTTTTATTGTATGCAGGGATTTCCTGAGTATTCCAAATGTTAGTGTTAGGACAAACACAGCAAACACATTGGGGGCCACTGTTTTATTGTATGCAGGGATTTCCTGACTATTCCAAATGTTAGTGTTAGGACAAACACAGCAAACACATTGGGGGCCACTGTTTTATTGTATGCAGGGATTTCCTTAGTATTCCAAATGTTAGTGTTAGGACAAACACAGCAAACACATTGGGGGCCACTGTTTTATTGTATGCAGGGATTTCCTGACTATTCCAAATGTTAGTGTTAGGACAAACACAGCAAACACATTGGGGGCCACTGTTTTATTGTATGCAGGGATTTCCTGACTATTCCAAATGTTAGTGTTAGGACAAACACAGCAAACACATTGGGGGCCACTGTTTTATTGTATGCAGGGATTTCCTTAGTATTCCAAATGTTAGTGTTAGGACAAACACAGCAAACACATTGGGGGCCACTGTTTTATTGTATGCAGGGATTTCCTGACTATTCCAAATGTTAGTGTTAGGACAAACACAGCAAACACATTGGGGGCCACTGTTTTATTGTATGCAGGGATTTCCTTAGTATTCCAAATGTTAGTGTTAGGACAAACACAGCAAACACATTGGGGGCCACTGTTTTATTGTATGCAGGGATTTCCTTAGTATTCCAAATGTTAGTGTTAGGACAAACACAGCAAACACATTGGGGGCCACTGTTTTATTGTATGCAGGGATTTCCTGACTATTCCAAATGTTAGTGTTAGGACAAACACAGCAAACACATTGGGGGCCACTGTTTTATTGTATGCAGGGATTTCCTGAGTATTCCAAATGTTAGTGTTAGGACAAACACAGCAAACACATTGGGGGGCCACTGTTTTATTGTATGCAGGGATTTCCTGACTATTCCAAATGTTAGTGTTAGGACAAACACAGCAAACACATTGGGGGCCACTGTTTTATTGTATGCAGGGATTTCCTGACTATTCCAAATGTTAGTGTTAGGACAAACACAGCAAATACATTGGGGGCCACTGTTTTATTGTATGCAGGGATTTCCTGACTATTCCAAATGTTAGTGTTAGGACAAACACAGCAAACACATTGGGGGCCACTGTTTTATTGTATGCAGGGATTTCCTGACTATTCCAAATGTTAGTGTTAGGACAAACACAGCAAACACATTGGGGGGCCACTGTTTTATTGTATGCAGGGATTTCCTGAGTATTCCAAATGTTAGTGTTAGGACAAACACAGCAAACACATTGGGGGGCCACTGTTTTATTGTATGCAGGGATTTCCTGACTATTCCAAATGTTAGTGTTAGGACAAACACAGCAAACACATTGGGGGCCACTGTTTTATTGTATGCAGGGATTTCCTTAGTATTCCAAATGTTAGTGTTAGGACAAACACAGCAAACACATTGGGGGCCACTGTTTTATTGTATGCAGGGATTTCCTGAGTATTCCAAATGTTAGTGTTAGGACAAACACAGCAAACACATTGGGGGCCACTGTTTTATTGTATGCAGGGATTTCCTTAGTATTCCAAATGTTAGTGTTAGGACAAACACAGCAAACACATTGGGGGGCCACTGTTTTATTGTATGCAGGGATTTCCTGACTATTCCAAATGTTAGTGTTAGGACAAACACAGCAAACACATTGGGGGCCACTGTTTTATTGTATGCAGGGATTTCCTTAGTATTCCAAATGTTAGTGTTAGGACAAACACAGCAAACACATTGGGGGCCACTGTTTTATTGTATGCAGGGATTTCCTGAGTATTCCAAATGTTAGTGTTAGGACAAACACAGCAAACACATTGGGGGCCACTGTTTTATTGTATGCAGGGATTTCCTTAGTATTCCAAATGTTAGTGTTAGGACAAACACAGCAAACACATTGGGGGGCCACTGTTTTATTGTATGCAGGGATTTCCTGACTATTCCAAATGTTAGTGTTAGGACAAACACAGCAAACACATTGGGGGCCACTGTTTTATTGTATGCAGGGATTTCCTTAGTATTCCAAATGTTAGTGTTAGGACAAACACAGCAAACACATTGGGGGCCACTGTTTTATTGTATGCAGGGATTTCCTGAGTATTCCAAATGTTAGTGTTAGGACAAACACAGCAAACACATTGGGGGCCACTGTTTTATTGTATGCAGGGATTTCCTTAGTATTCCAAATGTTAGTGTTAGGACAAACACAGCAAACACATTGGGGGCCACTGTTTTATTGTAGGCAGGGATTTCCTTAGTATTCCAAATGTTAGTGTTAGGACAAACACAGCAAACACATTGGGGGCCACTGTTTTATTGTATGCAGGGATTTCCTGAGTATTCCAAATGTTAGTGTTAGGACAAACACAGCCAACACATTGGGGGCCACTGTTTTATTGTATGCAGGGATTTCCTTAGTATTCCAAATGTTAGTGTTAGGACAAACACAGCAAACACATTGGGGGCCACTGTTTTATTGTATGCAGGGATTTCCTGACTATTCCAAATGTTAGTGTTAGGACAAACACAGCAAACACATTGGGGGCCACTGTTTTATTGTATGCAGGGATTTCCTGACTATTCCAAATGTTAGTGTTAGGACAAACACAGCAAACACATTGGGGGCCACTGTTTTATTGTATGCAGGGATTTCCTGACTATTCCAAATGTTAGTGTTAGGACAAACACAGCAAACACATTGGGGGCCACTGTTTTATT
>CAXHJY010000859.1:35000-45000 GCA_964016885.1 Eledone cirrhosa
CCCAGTAGACAACTGGTGAGGAAACCCCCCCCCCCCGTTCTTGCTTTCTTCGTATTCCCACTGCATTGTAAGTCACCTTAAATAGCAACTACACAACCAATTCTATTCTCCATATATATATATATATATATATATATATATATATACACATACACACATACATACTTACGTACATGCACACATGCATACGTACATATATACACATACATACATACGTACATATATACACATACGTACGTACGTACATATATACACATACGTACGTACGTACATATATACACATACATACGTACGTACATATATACACATACGTACGTACGTACATATATACACATACATACATACGTACATATATACACATACATATATACGTACATATATACACATACGTACGTACATACATATATACACATACATATATACGTACATATATACACATACGTACGTACATATATACACATACATACATACATACATACATATATACACATACATACGTACATACGTACATATATACACACATACATACATACGTACATATATACACATACGTACGTACATATATACACATACATACATACATACATATATACACATACATACATACGTACATATATACACATACATACGTACATATATACACATACGTACGTACGTACATATATACACACATACATACGTACATATATACACACATACATACGTACATATATACACACATACATACGTACATATATACACACACACATACGTACATATATACACACACACGTACATATATACATACACGCATGCTTAGACACACACATGAGTATACTGTATGTATATATATATATACACACACACACACATATATATATATATACACATTACAATATATCTTAGTCACATGTCACGTATCTATATATAATATAAAATAAGTATATATATATATATATATATATATATATATATATATAAGAACAAATATATATATATAATATATAACAACAACCTCCTACATATATATATATATATATATATATATACTTATATATGTTCGACTATATATATATATATATTATAATGTATCTTAATCACATATCTATATATATAGTATACAATATATATACATATATATATATCTGAGTCACATGTCATCTCTCTCTCTCTCTCTCTCTCTCTCTCTCTCTTTCTCTCTCTCTCTCTCGCTCTCTCTCTCTCTCTCGGCCCCCTCCCTATCTCTCTCTCTCTCTCTCTCTCTCTCTCTCCCTCTCTCTCTCTCTCTCTCTCTCTCTCTCTCTCTCTCTCTATATATATATGTATATACGACAAACAATTTAAATGTATTGCAGTCTTGTTCGCCGCTAGGATCTGCTGTTGCCCGGCAACACTGCTACATAATTATTGTTTTCTAGTAGGGTTCACCATTTTAACTATATTCCTTAATTAGCCCTGCTTGTGTGTGTATAAGTCTCTTTGTGTATGTTTTAGTGTGCGCGCCTTGGTGTATGTGCGTCTGTGTGTGTGTGTATGTCTGTGTATGGTGTTGTGTGTGCATGTCCCTGCGTGTTCATCTATGCGTATGGAATTTCCTATATGGTGCATACGTATATAAATGGAAATCATATATCTATATATATATATATCATATTATATTATATGGATATATATATATATATATATATATATATATATATATATATATATATATATATATATATATATATATATATATATATATATATATATATATATATATATATATATATATATATATATATATATATATATATATATATATATATATATATATATATATATATATATATATATATATATATATATATATATATATATATATATATATATATATATATACATATACATATATATATATATATATATATATATATATATATCCACATAGCTTAGTGGTTAGAGCATTGGCCTTGCAATCGAAAGGTTGTGAGTTCAATTCTCAGAGCAGGTGATGTGTTGTTTCCTTGAGCAAGACACTTTATTTCACATTGCTCCAGTTTACTCAGCTGTAGAAATGAGATGATAGGGACTGGGGTCCCTATCATTCCACTGCAAAGTGGTCGTGGAGGTGCCACAGCAAAAAAGCACCCAGCCCACACTGTAAATGAGGTTGGTGTTAGGAAGGGCATCCAGCCGTAGAAATCAAGCCAGAATCAGTTCCCGTCCCACCCTTGCAAGCAGGGAAAAGCGGACGTAAAATGATGATGATAATGATGATATCCATAAGTAGAAGTTGTATTTAATTTGTTGGAAGTCAGACAAACATTAATGTTTATAACTGGTTTAGAGCACTCAACAATTACTGGAGTAAATATTCAACGATATTAAAGAAATGGAAACTATATTTATAAAACCATATTTATTTTATTATATATATTTCAAGGGCAACCAATCAGTTGGAAATTCAACCGATAAGGTATGATTTTCATGGGTATGTCTCTATTTATAAAACAAACTTTGTATTTTATCTGATGAAAGCGCACCAATGTTGTCTTGGTTGCCCTTGAAATATATATAATAAAATAAATATGGTTTTATAAATATAGTTTCCATTTATTTAATATCATTGAATGTATATATATATATATCCATATATATCCATATATATATATATATATATATATATATGGATATATATATATATCCATATATATAATATATATATATATATATATATATATATATATATATATATATATATATGAGGTTGCAGTGCTATAGGTCACTATTTTCATTGAGATATAGAAATATATAATAATAATAATAATAATCCTAGGTCTTATTGAATTTTGAAATAAACACACGCACACACACACACACACACACACACACACACACACACATATATATACTTGTATTCAGTGTGAGGGAGACCGACATACCGACTGAAAGACAGATAAAATATCTCGGATCAGTCACAGAATTAAATTTACACAGAAGAGTAATATAAAATATAAAATAAAAAATTAATAAAAAGGAAGAAAAAATAGGAATAAAATGAATCCAAGACCGAAATATGAATTTATAATTTATTGGTCGAGAAATTTAACAAAGTTTGGCGAATGTCAATAATGGTATTAAATAGCGGAATAGGTTTATTTAGATTCTTCAGTTATCATTTTTTTCTTTATCATTTTAAATATCTCTTTCTTAGAGATCTTTTAAAGATTTTAGAATATTTAAAAAGAGATAAGTTTCTGGTCCTAATAATAAGTAGATTGTCGATCGTCTGCGTTTGTAGACAACCTCGTTCGTCATTGGTAAAATGGTTTTTATATATATTTTTTTCATTGAGGTTGTGGTGTATTTTGTATTTCTTTATTGAGGTTGTGGTGAGTAAGATGGCTGCCGTATATTTCTTTATTGAGGTTGTGATGAGCAATATGGCTGCCGTATATTTCTTTATTGAGGTTGTGATGAGCAATATGGCTGCCGTATATTTCTTTATTGAGGTTGTGATGAACAATATGGCTGCCGTATATTTCTTTATTGAGGTTGTGATGAGCAATATGGCTGCCGTATATTTCTTTATTGAAGTTGTGATGAGCAATATGGCTGACGTGTATTTCTTTATTGAGGTTGTGGTGAGCAATAAAAATGGCTGCGTGTATTTTTTCACTGAGGTTGTGATGATTAAAATGGCTGCCGTGTATTTCTTTAGTGAGCTTGTGATGAGTAAGATGGCTGACATGTATTTCTTTATTGAGGTGATGGTGAAAAAAATGGCTGCCATGTATTTTTTCATTGAGGTTCTGGTGAGCAAGATGGCTGCCGTGTATTTCTTTATTGAGGTTGTGGTGAGCAATATGGCTGAAATGTATTTCTTTATTGAGGTTGTGGTGAGCAATATGGCTGCCGTGTGTTTCTTTATTGAGGTTGTGATGAGTAAAATGGCTGCCGTGTATTTCTTTATTGAGATTGTGGTGATCAATATGGCTGCCGTGTATTTTATTCATTGAGGTTGTGGTGAGGAAAATGACTGCCGTGTATTTCTTTATTGAGTTTGTGAGGAGTAAAATGGCTGCCATGTATTTCTTTATTGAGGTTATAGTGAACAATGTAAATGGCTGACGTGTATTTCGCAACGTTAGCCGTAGTTCGCAAAAAATAAAATAAAATAAAAATAAAATCCCTCTGCGATAGGGTTTGGTTTCGTTGATCGTAACGTTACCCTTAGCTACACATACCACTGCGATGGTGCTGGCTGGTAGTGGGGATTGAAAGGGGTGGTGGGGTGGTGGAAAAATTGGGCATTAATCAGAGGTCCGCTATATTTAGAATATTTTTGTTTTGTCTACCGTAAAACAATGGTTTCTTATATAGGCACAAGGCCAGCAATTTTGGAGGGAAGGGAAAGTCGATTAAATCGACCCCAATGCGTGACTGGTACTTTATTTCATCGACCCCGTAAGGATGAAAGGCAAATTTAACCTCGGCGGGATTTGAACTCAGATCATCAAGGGCTGTAACTCTATGCTGCAAAGTATGGCATCCGACCGTCGACCGTAAATAATATATCATATGAAGAAGAATCTCATAATAAGAAGGGAGGTAGAACTGCATCTATAAGAGAAGAAAACGGTCAATATATTCACCCCGCAACATTTGTCAGTAGTAAATAAATATCTGTTTGATGTAAGGGAATCGATTAAATTTTCAGTCAGGGACCCCATAGAGCAGTCATGTGCAACTTGCGACCCGCGAAGCTTTCTCAATAGCTCACCCAACTCACCTAAGTGAAATCTTTCTCATTTTTTTTACCCCAACTTTTCAGTCGTAATTTATCTTTCTATCATTTTTACGATCGAGGAAAACAACCTGAGTTACCACCCCTTTTTTTAAATGTGGGCACGAATGTAAATTAGCGCTTGCAGCCCGCCTGATGATAAGCCATATTTCATGCGGCCCGGCTGATGATGAGCCAAATCTCATGCGGCCCGGCTGATGATGAGTCATATCTCGTGCGGCCCGGCTGATGATGAGTCATATCTCGTGCGGCCCGGCTGATGATGAGTCATATCTCGTGCGGCCCGGCTGATGATGAGTCATATCTCGTGCGGCCCGCCTGATGATGAGTCATATCTCGTGCGGCCCGGCTGATGATGAGTCATATCTCGTGCGGCCCGCCTGATGATGAGCCATATCTCATGCAGCCCGCCTGATGATGAGCCATATCTCGTGCGGCCCGCCTGATGATGAGTCATATCTCGTGCGGCCCGCCTGATGATGAGTCATATCTCGTGCGGCCCGCCTGATGATGAGCCATATCTCATGCAGCCCGCTTCTCGAAAAAGGTTGCCTATGCCTGCCATAGAAGCTTAATCCACCGCTGGTGTTTGTTGGTTATGCTAGCCATAGCTATGAACACCACTGTAGTGGAGGTGTTACCACTGTTGTGGTGGTAAATTTAGTGATGATTGAATGTGGTCCATGATTTAGGGAGTACCACAGAGGTTAAATGTTAAATATTCTAGCAATTCTGAGCCGACCGCAATGCGATCAATATTAGAACGGCAGCCATTTTGGGTAAGATTATGTTTTCAGTTTAAAAAAAAAAAAAAGATTCTTTCATTTTTCTTAATCAGATGGAAGCCAGGGAATACGTTTTTCTTTTGTTATTTATTTATATATTTATTATTTTTGTAGTTGTTGTTGTTGTTGCTGTTGTTGTTGTTGTTGTTGATTGTTTTCGTTTGTTTTCTCCCGAAATAATTCTGCAAATAAATATGTTGTTCATCTATGAAGAAAATAGACAAACACACACACACACACAGCCACACACACAGCCACACACACACACACACACACACACACACACACACACACACACACACACACACACACACACACACACACACACACACTCACACACACATGCACACAGGCACACACACACACTCACAGACACGCACATACCCACAGCACACATACACACACACAGGCACGCAAACACACATAACATATATATATATGTATATATATATATATATATATATCCCCCCCCCAAAAAAAAAATATATATATCCCCCAAAATGTATGCACACTTTTATTAGAATGATATTGAAGTGAGTATATATTTTTTCGGACACCCTGTATATGTATATATATATATGTATATATTTGTGTATATATATATATACATATATATATATATATATATATATAATTAAGTGTTTATATAGGAACGGTAAAAGAAAGGAGAGTGCTCTATGTAAGCTACAGAGCTATTTAGTTCTTTAATATATATATATATATTATATATATATATGTATTATATGTATATATGCATTATATAAATATATATATGTTTTACTTTGGAAGGGTCATGTTGCCAATAAGAAACACACGCGCCAGTTGCTTTCACTTCAATTTATTATATATTTATAAATTTATAAATTTACAAATCTACAAACTTATAAATTTCTGGTTGGTTGGTTGGTTCCACAACCAGATAGTTGTTTATATACAGTCATAGTCCTTTCGTCACACACTCTGTGACCTCTTCAGTGACTGGGGATTCCTTTCTTTGTTTCTGTGCCTTTCCTTTCTTCTGTCCTACGCCATTTTGTTGGCGTAGGACAGAAGAAAGGAAAGGCACAGAAACAAAGAAAGGAATCCTCAGTCACTGAAGAGGTCACAGAGTGTGTGACGAAAGGACTATGACTGTATATAAACAACTATCTGGTTGTGGAACCAACCAACCAACCAGAAATTTATAAGTTTGTAGATTTGTAAATTTATAAATTTATAAATATATAATAAATTGAAGTGAAAGCAACTGGTGCGTGTGTTTCTTATTGGCAACATGACCCTCCCAAAGTATAACAATATCGGTTTCAACACACGATTTCAGATAAAGAATCTTGCTAAACAAATTCAGAAACGAAATATATATATATGTATTATATGTATATATCCATTATATATATATATATTATATATATGTATTATATGTATATATCCATTATATATATATATATATTATATATATGTATTATATGTATATATCCAGGGGTGGATTGGCAGTATCGGTAGAGGGTCGGACGCCATGCTTTCCAGCATAGTTACGTCCCTTTACGATCTGAGTTCAAATCCCGCCGAGGTTGACTTTGCCTTTCATCCTTACGGGGTCGATAAAATAAAGTACCAGTAATGCACTGGGTAATTGCTGGCCTTGTGTCAAAAGTAGAAACAATTATATGTATATATCCATTATATATATATTATATATATGTATTATATGTATATATCCATTATATATATATTATATATATGTATTATATGTATATATGCATTATATATATATATATATATATATATATATATAATATATACATACATAACACATGTACACGACACACATATATGAAGCAAGAGGCTGACATATAAATTTATAGCTAGCTGGGCAGATGAACAGATGAAGAAGCAATATATAAAAAGATGGCACTCAATGACAAATGGCAGTATGGTATAACATAGTTCACCAACAATGTTGTTTGGCATATATTTCAACATATTTATGTTACTTTATGTATGTATGTGTGTATATATATATATATATTATCCTAATTTGTTTTATACATATATATATATATGTATATATATATGGATATATATATATGTATATGTGTAGATATATATGTATATATATATGTATATATATATGTATGTATATATGTATATATATATGTATGTATATATGTATGTGTATATGTATATATATATATATATGTATATATATATATATATATATATATATATATATATATATATATATATATATATATATATATATATGTATATATATATATATGTTTATATACGTATATTTATATGTATATATGTATCTATATATGTATATATATATATGTGTGTATATGTGTATGTATGTATATCTATATATATATGTATATATGTTTATATATATATGTGTATATATATATATATATATATATATATATATATATATATATATATATATATATATATGTGGTGTGTGTATATATATGTGTATATATATATATTATTATTACAAAGCCGCCTCATGGATGTGAGGTATAAACAATAGCTGAACAAGACGTGTAAAAGAGCCGTGGAGACAGGTATTCAGCAGATGTGGGGTGCGATTCTTGCAGGTAGTTCTCTCCACAGTTTCCCTTTCACCTATATTCTATTGATCTTATTCAGCCGTCATTTAACTGTCAGTTCTATTAGATAAAAACACAACACAACACACCGAAAAAACCTTTTCAAATTTCCCCAATGCTTAAGAAATGAACCAAATTTCTGTTTATTTACACACACAACACACTCACTCACACACAACACACACACTTACACACACACAACACACTCACTCACACACAACACACACACTTACACACACACACACACTCACACACAACACACACACTTACACACACACACACACTCACACACAACACAAACACTTACACACACACAGCACACTCACAACACACACACAACACACTCACTCACACACAACACACACACTTACACACACACACACACTCACACACAACACAAACACTTACACACACACAGCACACTCACAACACACACACACACTTACTCACTCACTCACTCACACTCACTCACACTAAACACACACAACACACACACTCACACAGACTCACTCACACTAATAGACACATATACACACACATGCACACTCACACATATAGACACAGATACACACTCACACACATATACACAGATACACACACATTGATATTCACACACACACACACTCACTCAGACTAATACACACAGACAAACTCACACATAGACACGGACACACACACTAATAGACACACAGACACACACAAATACACTCACATATACGCATGAATATGCAAATTTCACGCTAAATATATGCATTAAGTAGACAGTTACTGACACATTTGACAGCGGGAATATATGGAGCGTATGTATGTATATATATATATATATATATGTATATATATATATATATATATATATATATATATATATATATATATATATATATATATATATATACATATATATATATATATATATATATATATATATATATATATATGTATATATATGTATATATATATATATATATATATATATGTATATATATATATATATATATATATATATATATATATATATATATATATGTATATATATATATATATATAGTTATGTATCCAAACACGTATAAACATATATTACACATTTATATACAACAAACATATGGGTAGCTATTCAAAATGGACGTTAAACGATGATAATAATTATATATATATATATATATATATATCAATGATATTAAATAAATGGAAACTATATTTATAAAACCATATTTATTCTGTTATATATATTTCAAGGGTACCAAAATTTTGGTACGCTTTCATCAGATAAAATACAAAATGTTTTATAAATATTTGACATAACCAAGGATAATATACCTTTAGGGTTCAAGTTATCCACTTTCCAGGGATAATTTGAACCGTTATGCTATATTATCCTTGGTTATGTCAAATATTTATAAAACATTTTGTATTTTATCTGATGAAAGCGTACCAAAATGTTGGTACCCTTGAAATATATATAACAGAATAAATATGGTTTTATAAATATAGTTTCCATTTATTTAATATCATTGTATCTTATACTCCAGAAAACTGTTGAGTGCTTTGAATCAGTTATAAACATTTATATTTGTTGAATTACCAACAAATTGAATATCCCTTCTGCTTATATATATAAGTGTGTGTGTCTGTGTATATGAGCATGTGTCTGTACGTATAAACACGTGTGTGTATATAACAGAATTTATAAATAAAAGCGAAACAAAGAAGAGAAAAACAAAAACAAAATCATTATTCTTTTTCTTGTTATTGTTATTATTAATAAATTAAAGATGGCTGTGTCATAATATGACACAACGGTTGCGCCGTAATGCGTCCTGTACACGGATAGC
>CAXHJY010000860.1:20000-22500 GCA_964016885.1 Eledone cirrhosa
AAATAAAAATATAATACATATATTATTTACAGTATAAAATGAAGAAGAAATGATTAAAAGTAAACATATATTATAATAAACTATATAATTATATAATAGATAATCTCCGGTTAATTTGCACAAACAATATAAATGTTACAATAACACTATAATAACAATATTATAATATAATGGCATATAACTTAACAAATCATATAGAGTTACAGACCGGGTGAGAAAAAATATTGTACAGAACTAAATTATGTTGGAAAAATTATGTTGGAAAAATATCAAAACCATTGCAAGAAAACAGATGGAGGTCACATTTCTCTACAATTGGTGTAAATAAATATATATATTATCCAAACATTACAAAAATTATAAAAATATAAACATTTTACAGAATTTACAAAATTTAACATAACATAATGGTACATTTAATAATCGGTAAATAATAAAGATCAGTAGTACGTTTACAAAGAGTGGAATGATATAAAAATTTCAATAAAAATATTGAACATAGTATAATATACATAATTACGTGGTTGGTGGACAGACATTTGTGAATAAGTGAATAAGAACCAGACAAAAAACTACGCACGGTAGTATAAATATATAAATAAAATCAACCGGAAATCGAAAAACAAAAACGAAAGTATTTACTTAGGTGTCACATGCAGTTAAATAAAAAATTTAGGAAACAAACCCGGATAAATGACTAGAAAACCCTATTAAATTAATTAATATTGAAAGTATTTAAAATACATAAGTCAATACAAAATTAGCTATGGCTTAAGTAATCAAAAACTCCAAAGTTTAAGATATCGCTATAAAAATATGTGGAAAAGAATGAAATATTTTACTATCAGTTGAATAACGTTATCTAATAAACGGACTTTAAGTAGAATTATGGTAGGCCAATGGGGACAGAAAAAAGAAATGTATGAGGGATACGAGGGAGCATAAAATCATAATCAATATACTGTATTATACAATAGAAAGGAGCATAAAAGGGAATTGAATATAATTATAGTATATTTGAAGGGGCGAATGACAAGTGTGTGTTTGTGTGTGTGTGTGGGTGGGGGTGGGGTTAATTATCCAAAGAAGAATCCAAATAAAATAAAATAAAATAATATAAAATAAAATATATAATCAGATATAAACTCATAAGGTGTTAATAGTGAAAATATAATATAGATATGGTATGGTAGCCAAAGGACTATGAAAACTAGAATGAAAAGCTGTTAAAAACCAATAATAATAATAATGATAATGATGGTGGTAAACAAAATGAACCTAAAACTAAAAAATAAGGGAATATAGCAGCTAATGGATACAATTTACACTACTAGAACCTTTAGGTTTATAATAAAAGTAAGAATTTGAAATGGCGTGGGGGCAAGAAGAGAATATCTCAGACTTTCTATTAAGTAAGGTTTCCCTATTTTCATAATATATATATATATATATATAAAGAATTAGTATATCTACCAACATATATATAGAGATGCATACCTATGCTAGCAAATATATAGGTTTTGTCTTACTAACTTTGTGGTTCAATGCAAGGGGATGCAGAACAATTATATGAAAGACCTCTTTCATATATATATATATATAGTTTTAATAACTTTTATACTCTGCAATGTATTGAGTACCTTACTTACTGTGGTTACCTCCGATTCAACCCGGAATAACGTATATATATATATATATATATAGAAAAAAAGATGAAATCGAAAATGCAACTACTGTGAGAAAACCCACAGACCCTCCATCTCAACTCTACTTTTGAAAAGGAGAAGAACTGCGAAACCGGTAAAGGAACCAAATAAATATATATATTTAAAAAAAAAATAAGACTCCAGTTGCATTTTCTATTTCATCTTTTTTTCTTTATACTTTCACTCGTGTAGGACACCTCGGTTATTTTTCATTTTGTAAAAGAACCCTCACTTTCTAATATATATATATATATATATATATATATATATATATATATATATATATATATATATATATATATATATAAATTCAGCGAGAATCGCATTTCGGCAGGTAGAAAAAGCGAAACGTAACGCAGATTCCCAGTCATGCTGACAAGCGCTCCATGGGCTAAAAAGACCAGAGCAATAAACATGGGTTATAAAGGCCATACAAACTGAGAAGGCGGGCAAGAAGCCATAAACCACCTAAGCCAAAAAACAAGTCAAGCTAAACAGGTCACACAAAATAAATGACATATTCATATATATATATATATATATATATATATATACAACGAAGGAATTGTGGTATGGAACCAGATGGACCATAACGCACCAGACTACTCAATACTTAGAGTAGTAAGTCAATTGCATGAAATCATAATCCTTTATTTACTGCTATATATATTTCGATGATAGCCATTGAATGGCTATGACCTCATCAGGCAGTTAGTTAGTTCTTAGATATGCCAGCTCTGTGTTTATAGTGTTGATGGCATCAGAGCCTTGGGATATATATATATATATATATA
>CAXHJY010000860.1:40000-42500 GCA_964016885.1 Eledone cirrhosa
TATACAAAACACACACACACACATTTACAAATCACACAAACATATATATACAAAACACACACACACACTCACATATATACACACACATACATATATCTACACACACATATATACAAAACACACACACGTATATATATATACAGACACATACATATATCTACACACACACATATATACAAACCACACACACACACACACATATATATACATACACATACATATATCTACACACACACATATACAAAACACACACATTTATATATACAACACACAGATATATATACAACACACACAGATATATATACAACACACAGATATATATACAACACACACAGATATATATACAACACACAGATATATATACAACACACACAGATATATATACAACACACAGATATATATACAACACACATATATATATATACAACACACACAGATATATATACAACACACAGATATATATATACAACACACACAGATATATACAACACACACAGATATATATACAACACACAGATATATATACAACACACACAGAAATATATACAACACAGATATATATACAACACACACAGATATATATACAACACACACAGATATATATACAACACACACAGATATATATACAACACACAGATATATATACAACACACACAGATATATATACAACACACACAGATATATATACAACACACACAGATATATATACAACACACAGATATATATACAACACACAGATATATATACAACACACACAGATATATATACAACACACACAGATATATATACAACACACACAGATATATATACAACACACAGATATATATATACAACACACACAGATATATATACAACACACACAGATATATATACAACACACACAGATATATATACAACACACACAGATATATATGCAACACACACAGATATATATACAACACACACATATATATATACAACACACACAGATATATATACAACACACAGATATATATACAACACACACAGATATATATATACAACACACACAGATATATATATACAACACACACAGATATATATACAACACACACAGATATATATACAACACACACAGATATATATACAACACACACAGATATATATACAACACACACAGATATATATACAACACACAGATATATATACAACACACAGATATATATACAACACACACAGATATATATATACAACACACACAGATATATATATACAACACACACAGATATATACAACACACACCGATATATATATACAACACACACAGATATATATATACAACACACACAGATATATATACAACACACAGATATATATACAACACACACAGATATATATATACAACACACACAGATATATATATACAACACACACAGATATATATACAACACACACAGATATATATACAACACACACAGATATATATACAACACACACAGATATATATACAACACACAGATATATATACAACACACAGATATATATACAACACACACAGATATATATATACAACACACACAGATATATATATACAACACACACAGATATATATACAACACACACCGATATATATATACAACACACACAGATATATATATACAACACACACAGATATATATATACAACACACAGATATATATATACAACACACACACATATATATACAACACACAGATATATATACAACACACGCATATATATACAACACACAGATATATATACAACACACACAGATATATATATACAACACACACAGATATATATACAACACACACAGATATATATACAACACACACAGATATATATACAACACACAGATATATATACAACACACACAGATATATATACAACACACAGATATATATATATACAACACACAGATATATATATAACACACACAGATATATATACAACACACAGATATATATATACAACACACACAGATATATATATACAACACACACAGATATATATATACAACACACACAGATATATATACAACACACAGATATATATACAACACACACAGATATATATACAACACACACAGATATATATATACAACACACACAGATATATATATACAACACACACAGATATATATATACAACACACACAGATATATATACAACACACAGATATATATACAACACACACAGATATATATACAACACACAGATATATATACAACACACACAGATATATATACAACACACACAGATATATATACAACACACACAGATATATATACAACACACACAGATATATATATACAACACACACAGATATATATATACAACACACACAGATATATATACAACACACACAGATATATATATACAACACACACAGATATATATACAACACACACAGATATATATATACAACACACACAGATATATATACAACACACACAGATATATATACAACACACACAGATATATATACAACACACAGATATATATATACAACACAGATATTA
>CAXHJY010000860.1:47500-50000 GCA_964016885.1 Eledone cirrhosa
TAACTGTTTCTACTTTTGGCACAAGGCCAGCAATTACCCCAGTGTATTACTGGTACTTTATTTTATCTACCCCGTATTAACTGTTTCTACTTTTGGCACAAGGCCAGCAATTACCCCAGTGTATTACTGGTACTTTATTTTATCGACCCCGTATTAACTGTTTCTACTTTTGGCACAAGGCCAGCAATTACCCCAGTGTATTACTGGTACTTTATTTTATCGACCC
This sequence comes from Eledone cirrhosa, assembly GCA_964016885.1. Lineage (NCBI taxonomy): Eukaryota > Metazoa > Mollusca > Cephalopoda > Octopoda > Eledonidae > Eledone > Eledone cirrhosa. The sequence continues at coordinate 47,727 of CAXHJY010000860.1, forward strand.
CGTATTAACTGTTTCTACTTTTGGCACAAGGCCAGCAATTTCCCCAGTGTATTACTGGTACTTTATTTTATCGACCCCGTATTAACTGTTTCTACTTTTGGCACAAGGCCAGCAATTACCCCAGTGTATTACTGGTACTTTATTTTATCGACCCCGTATTAACTGTTTCTACTTTTGGCACAAGGCCAGCAATTACCCCAGTGTATTACTGGTACTTTATTTTATCGACCCCGTATTAACTGTTTCTACTTTTGGCACAAGGCCAGCAATTTCCCCAGTGTATTACTGGTACTTTATTTTATCGACCCCGTATTAACTGTTTCTACTTTTGGCACAAGGCCAGCAATTACCCCAGTGTATTACTGGTAGTTTATTTTATCGACCCCGTATTAACTGTTTCTACTTTTGGCACAAGGCCAGCTATTACCCCAGTGCATTACTGGTACTTTATTTTATCAACCCTGTAACAATTGTTTCTATTTATGGCACAAGGCCAGCTATTACCCCAGTGCATTACTGGTACTTTATTCTATCGACCCCGTAAGGATGAAAGGCAAAGTTAACCTCGGCGGGATTTGAACTCAGACCGTAGAGGGCCGTAACTCTTTGCCGATATTGCCAATCAGTCCCTTGCCATTCTCAGTTCAAATCCCGTCGAGGTTAACTTTGCCTTTCATCCTTACGGGGTCGATAAAATAAAGTACCAGTAATGTACTTGGGTAATTGCTGGCCTTGTGCCAAAAGTAGAAACAATTATTATTACTTAGCAGCATAGAGTTACGGCCCTCTACGGTCTGAGTTCAAATCCAGTTGAGGTTAACTTTGCCTTTCATCCTTACGGGGTCGATAAAATAAAGTACCAGTAATACACTGGGTAATTGCTGGCCTTGTGCCTAAAGTAGAAATAATTATTATAGTTAAGATTTCAAAGTTACAATGGTGTTTATAGTGTATAGTGTATATATGGTGTAAATATAGTGTATATATAGTGTATATATAGTGTAAATAGCGTATATATAGTGTATATATAGTGTATATAGAATATATATTGAGTATATAGTGTATATATAGTATATCTATCTGAGGCGGGTAAAATTCCCGAGATCCATGGACGAGTTCTCTCCAGCGGTCTCTGTCCCTCATTATCGCTGCCATATCCTGCATCTCCAACAGACCAGTGTCTGTCCTTAGGGCATCAACATATGTTAACCTTGGTCTTCCCCTTCTAGTGTGTCCATGTAGGGGCTCCCAAAGGAGCACTGAGTGCAATGTCAACTCTGGATGTCGGTGAGCATGTCCAGCCAACCTCAGTCTCCTCTGTGTCACTTTTGAACTGACTTTTGGGATGCTCCCATACAGCTCTGAGTTTTTCATCCTCAGTGTATACTGATTAATGTTCAGAGCCATCCATATATAGAGTATATATAGAGTGTATACAGTATATATACAGTATATATTGTCATGTCACTGGTACCAAGCTGTATCAGCCATTACCTTTCCCTTGGACAACATCATATATAGTGTATATATATAGGGTATATAGTATATATACAGCGTATATATAGTGTATATATAGTATATATTGTCATGTCACTGGTACCAAGCTGTATCAGCCATTACCTTTCTCTGGACAACATCATATATAGTGTATATATAGAGTATAGCGTATATATAGTATATACGGTGTATATGCAGTGTATATACAGTGTATATATAGTATATAGAGAGTATATACAGTGTATCTATAGTGTATATATAGAGTATAGTGTATATATAGTATATATAGAGTATATAGAGAATATATATAGTATATATAGAGTGTATACAGTGTATATACAGTATATATTGTGATGTCACTGGTACCAAGCTGTATCAGCCATTGCCTTTCCCTTGGACAACATCATATATTGTGTATATATAGTGTATATATAGTGTATATATATAGAGTATATAGTGTATATATAGTGTATATATATAGAGTATATAGTGTATATATAGTATATACAATGTATCCATGTAGGGGCTCCCAAAGGTGCACTGAGTGCAATGTCAACTCTGGATGTCGGTGAGCACGTCCAGCTAACCTAGTGTGTCCATGTAGGGGCTCCCACAGGAGCACTGAGTGCAGTGTCAACTCTGGATGTCGGTGAGCATGTCCAGCTAACCTAGTGGGTCCATGTAGGGGCTCCCACAGGAGCACTGAGTGCAGTGTCAACTCTGGATGTCGGTGAGCATGTCCAGCCAACCTCAGTCTCCTCTGTGTTACTTTTGAGC
>CAXHJY010000860.1:80000-85000 GCA_964016885.1 Eledone cirrhosa
TTACTGTGGTTACCTCCGATTCAACCCGGAATAACTTATATATATATATATATATATATATATATATAATGAAAAATTGAACAGGGACAGAACAGAGAGGCAGTACAATAAATGTTTATTAAATTCACGCTCAGGAGAGTGGGGGGTAGGTGGGGGACGACGTTTCGGACATAAGCCCTTCTTCAGGTGAGAAGTGTGTGGGAACAGAGTTCAAAAGGTGTGTAGGGGACTGGTGGAGAGACATATAGCGAAAGGAAACGGTGCGAATGAAATTAAAAATTAATATATATATATATATATCAGTTATATATATATATGTATATATATTTATATCAGTTATATATATTTATATCAGTTATAAAATATTTACTTGTTGTAACCCAACAATTTTAAATAAAACTTTTGCATATATATATATATATTTATATATACAGAGAGAGAGAGAGAGAGAGAGAGAGATTTATATGTGTAAGCATGTATATATAATCACACATACATATATACATACGTATAGATGTGTGCAATCACACACACACACATATATATATATAATTACATACATACACATAAAGGAACGATCAACTTTCGTCAAATCGGACCGAGGGAACAATGTTTCCGTTGGTCTTTCCAATTGCTAATACTATCTATCAGTCGCAACTCCAGGTAGAAAGAGCAATGTGAAATAAAGTGTCTTGCTCAAGGACATAACGCATCGCCTGGTCCAGGAATCGAACTCACAACCTTACGATTGCGAATCCAGTTATCTAACCACTCAGCCACACGCCTTCACTATACATACACATACACATATAAAAAGACATACATACACACACATACTTACATACTTACATATATATATATATATACATACATATATGGTGGCTGCCAACTCGTTTTCGAGTACGGCCACTACTTTATATCCATGTAGGAGAACTCCTACCGATGCGCTGAACGAGTGTTACTTTTTAGTCCAGCCAGCGACTTGAAAACTCTGGTACAAACACTACACTTGTGACAATTATTGACACATAGTGCTGGGCCCATGGTACCATGTGACGACAAGTGCAGAGAGATCTCCAGATATAAAGCAATGCCTGTGCCGTGAAGCTTTTATAGTGAGCAAAGGCACTGCACAAAGCCAGTCCCACTCTCTTAACCAAGATGATATTTACCAAAAAGAAGAACAAGTCAACATCATTGGATACCATCAGGGTTGCAGGTGTTATATCAGAGTTTTCCTTCTCCTAGAATTCTGCCTTGACAAAGGCTAAGGGGTCATCTCTCCCGGGGATTTTGGATGGCCATTGACTCTTAAGAGCTCCTTTGCCCTTTGACAGGTTTTGTTTTTAGTCCTGCAGGATGTCCAAAGTCACCCTCCTCACCAAGAAACCTTGGGGGGTTGCCAGTTTAGTCGCCAACGACCCGACCATGAGACACGTTGTACTGGGATACATGTTACCAGTAGCACCAACTGGTGACCTGACATAAATATATATGTGCATACATACATACTGACATACTTATGTGTGTATATATAAAGATGTAAAGTATGATTTGAAGGAGATTTGGTTATTGTTTCTAACATTTCTATCTAGGTACCATATGGTGGAGATCGGTCGGGTATGTCCCTCTAATTAACCCCTTCAATAGCACACCTGTAGCATTTAGTGTCTGGGGTGGAGTTGATTAGGGTGGTGTGTAGAACACGATCAGATAAACATATACAGACCATTTCTCTCTCTCTCTCTAAATATATATATATATATATATATATATATATATATAGAGAGAGAGAGAGAGAGAGAAATGGTCTGTATATGTTTATCTGATCGTGTTCTACACACCACCCCAATCAACTCCACCCCATATATATATATATATATATATATATATATATATATATATATATATGTAAAAGAAATCAAAGAACGCTTACATACTCAAACAGATTTTATTTGCTGACAATGTTTCATCCATACCGTTGGGCAGGAATCATCAGAGCTTAATAAACAAAAATACAGTGCTGAGTATAAGCTCTACCAAGCTTAGTCACACAAACAATTGGAATACAATAGAGGGTAAACATAGGGAGATCGGAGATGGTGAATAAGGAGAGAGTACATGTTGGGTTTGTTATTAAGCACAACAGCTAAATGCTAGGGTACAGACAGATTTTTTCACAAGATGCAGAGCAAGTGATGGCACACAAAGGCAAAGAGAATAAACAATGGTTGAAACATATAATAAAAAAGTAAAAGGAAAATAATATAAAGAGATAAAAAATAAATAAAAAAGATAAAAAATGTTTTAAAAAGAAAAAAAGGAAAAAAAGAAAAAAGAAAAAGTTTTAAGCACATAAAAAGCCAGAGGAAGTTAAGCACTGGTCCCTGTATATAACCGTTAAATAAGATCTCCGTAACTTGTAGTTATATAAATACTGAGAGGTTCTTAAGGTACCTTCAGAAAGCCCAAGGTGATTTTAATTCACGTCATAGTATACATAAACAAGGTATACTAGTAGGTACTTGAATTACGCGGTCCATGGGTGTTCAACAAGTATATGGACAGGTACCACATAAATACAAGCCATACACAAGCCAAGCAGGGTTGTTACATGATAAAGATGAAGCAAAAGGAAAAAAGCTAACAACAATGGTTTAGTTATTGTAAAAAACACACATCTGGCAAAGAGTTACTACATATGTATATTTACTGTAGAGGTTAGACCAATCAGTTAAATATGCCCGATTGTCTCTCTATATATATATCTAGGGTGGGAAAAATTTCCGAAATCCATGGACGAGTTCTCTCCAGCGGTCTCTGTCCCTCATTATCGCTACCATGTCCTGCGTCTCCAAGAGACCAGTGTCTGTCCTTAGGGCATCAACATACGTTAACCTTGGTCTTCCTCTTCCAGTGTGTCCATGTAGCGGCTCCCACAGGAGCACTGAGTGCAGTGTCAACTCTGGATGTCGCTGAGCATGTCCAGCTAACCCAGTGTGTCCATGTAGGGGCTCCCACAGGAGCACTGAGTGCAGTGTCAACTCTGGATGTCGCTGAGCATGTCCAGCTAACCCAGTGTGTCCATGTAGGGGCTCCCACAGGAGCACTGAGTGCAGTGTCAACTCTGGATGTCGCTGAGCATGTCCAGCTAACCCAGTGTGTCCATGTAGGGGCTCCCACAGGAGCACTGAGTGCAGTGTCAACTCTGGATGTCGCTGAGCATGTCCAGCTAACCCAGTGTGTCCATGTAGGGACTCCCACAGGAGCACTGAGTGCAGTGTCAACTCTGGATGTCGCTGAGCATGTCCAGCTAACCCAGTGTGTCCATGTAGGGGCTCCCACAGGAGCACTGAGTGCAGTGTCAACTCTGGATGTCGCTGAGCATGTCCAGCTAACCTAGTGTGTCCATGTAGGGGCTCCCACAGGAGCACTGAGTGCAGTGTCAACTCTGGATGTCGCTGAGCATGTCCAACTAACCTAGTGTGTCCATGCAGGGGCTCCCACAGGAGCACTGAGTGCAGTGTCAACTCTGGATGTCGCTGAGCATGTCCAGCTAACCCAGTGTGTCCATGTAGGGGCTCCCACAGGAGCACTGAGTGCAGTGTCAACTCTGGATGTCGCTGAGCATGTCCAGCTAACCCAGTGTGTCCATGTAGGGGCTCCCACAGGAGCACTGAGTGCAGTGTCAACTCTGGATGTCGCTGAGCATGTCCAGCTAACCCAGTGTGTCCATGTAGGGACTCCCACAGGAGCACTGAGTGCAGTGTCAACTCTGGATGTCGCTGAGCATGTCCAGCTAACCCAGTGTGTCCATGTAGGGGCTCCCACAGGAGCACTGAGTGCAGTGTCAACTCTGGATATCGCTGAGCATGTCCAGCTAACCTAGTGTGTCCATGTAGGGGCTCCCACAGGAGCACTGAGTGCAGTGTCAACTCTGGATATCGGTGAGCATGTCCAACTAACCTAGTGTGTCCATGCAGGGGCTCCCACAGGAGCACTGAGTGTAGTGTCAACTCTGGATATCGGTGAGCATGTCCAGCTAACCTAGTGTGTCCATGCAGGGGCTCCCACAGGAGCACTGAGTGCAGTGTCAACTCTGGATATCGGTGACCATGTCCAGCTAACCACAGTCTCCTCTGTGTCACTTTTGAGCTGACCTTTGGGAGGCTCCCATACAGCTCTGAGTTCTTCATCCTCAGTGTATACTGATTAATGTTCAGAGCCATCCTCAACATTCTCGTGTAGCACCCATCCACCATCTGAGTGAGTCTCTTGGTCAGTGTCCAAGTCTCAGACCCGTACAGCAGCACAGACTCCACTACAGCAATGAAGAGGCGGATTTTCAGGTCTTTACGAAGGTCCAACTTCCACACCGATCTCAAGCTGTGGCACGCCACCCAGGCTTTGTTCTTCCTCTCAACCACAACATCTTCTGTATTCCCAATCTTTGCCCCCAAATACAGGAAGTCCTCAACCAATTCTAGCGGCTTCCCTCCTACATTAGTAATCTTCTCTGGCTTCTTAATATTCTCTACCAGATACTTCGTCTTAATCTGATTCATTCTCAGCCCCACACTCATCGACACAGTCTCAACCACCTGCATCAAATCCTCTGCCTCCTTCACTTTATTTGTCACCAGAACTATGTCGCCGGTAAATTCAGCATCTGATATCTTTTTCGTCTTAACTCTCCTGCTCTGAGCCGGTACTACAGTAAAGCCAGAGTCCTGGTGTTTCTCCAGTGCAAGGCGCATACAATAGTCCACTACGGTGATAAAAAGGTAGGGAGACAATATATATATATATATATATATTCATTTAGGTTTGTTGGTTCACCAGTGGAGAGAACTGGTCATTCCGTATAGTCAATCGTGATGTAATATTATGAAAAGCACTCGAATTTATGCAACTCATCCATCTTCGTTTATGTTGAATCTTGTTGGTGGGTGCGAGAATGGAGTTAATTATTATTAAGTAAAATGCATTCGGCCTCCTAT
>CAXHJY010000860.1:90000-95000 GCA_964016885.1 Eledone cirrhosa
TTTCTTTCTTGGCAGCATGGCGGAAAAGATGGCAGACATGTCTGCCATTAGCTCTGCCACGCCCCCCAAGTCTGAAGAACAAAAAATAATTACAACAAAATTAGACATTGAAACAAACAAACAAAATGAAAAAACAAATGTTAAGGAAAATGAGCAAACAGAAAACAAACAAACAGAAAATAATACAAATAACGACAGGGCAACTTTCGCCCAGAAAACAAAGCAATCCATTACATACACACCAATTGACCTAACTGCCGCCAGAGAAAAACTGGCCGAAGCAAAGAAACATATTGTTTTGGGGGAGAACGGAATGTTTTCCATTAACTCCCCCCCAGAATTCAAGAAAGCCAGAGCAGAAAACACAGTTATATACAGAACTATACTGAACCAGACAAGAAAGCCAGCACAGCCCAGCCAAATGGAAATAGAGTTAGTCCTAAAAGACTATATGAAGAATATTCTCTTCATACGAAAGGACCGACTCTATGGCAGCATTTCGGTCCTAACAAGAGACAAAGAAACGGCGGAGAAGCTTTCCCTAAGCCCACTCTCGTCGACAACATATAGCTTCTATCCCTCCTACATGGGTAGAAGAACACAGAGAGTAAAAGTAAAAACAATGCTGCCCACAATGGACTTCTGGTGGGCTATTGCTGGCTTCATTGATATGAGCGAAGACACTATGCTGTCAATGGGGAAGGCAACTGGAGATGCGTTCCTGGGAATGGGCCTCGACATACTAGTCCAAATGAGGCCCGAAAGAATAGCACAAATCCCGGATCGCATCTGGCTGGATGACCTTACCCCAATAGACATAATTGTAGAGGGGAGAAGACCAGCATGCTATTTATGCATGGAAAGGGGACACGTTAAGGCTAACTGCCCGAAACGTATCCCCCAAAAAGGACTATTGCCCACACCCACCACAAACAGTACACCAGCACCACCCACCTCCAAAAATACACTAATACCACACACAGCAAACAAAATACAGACACCACCAACCACAAACAACACAAACATCACCACCACCAGCACCAAACACAAGCACGACACAAAAATCACCACCACCAGCCACAACACAAACATCACCACCACCATCACCAACCACAAGCACGACACAAACATTACCACCACCACCACCACAAAACCCATTCCAAACAAATAATAAAAAAAACAGTAGCAAATCTACCCCTCCCGCAAAAAAAAACAACCACACAACACGTCCCTCCCACCTAGCGCTGAAGAGTTTCCCCCAACTTCTGAAGAAGAAGGAGGAGAAGCCTTCAGACAAGTTAAAAGAAAAAAAAGAAAACACACACCCAGCACACCACAAATAACCCACACACAAACACCAACTCCAATCAAAAACACCCCACCCTCAACAAACAAAAATAAATCTGCGCCTCCCCTCTCCGAAACATTGACAGCATCACAAAAAAAGACGTTGCAATACACATATATAAATAAAGAAAACAAAAAACTGGTTAAATTAATAAACAATAACCCTATGGTGCAGACCGAAGGGCCAAACTTTATCTCAACAGAGAACTTCACCCATTTAAAAATGATAAAGGTCCCTCTGGACCTTTATCGTTCCTTAAAAGAACAATTTAGACGGGACGTGAGCCCCCCCTGTTTAAAACCGTTGAATCGCGTCCTCTTGAAAGATTTCCCCATAACCGCCCCTCTCCCTGACACAACTCCAAATACCCCAACCCCACCACACACGTGTACCCCCACACCACCACAAAACATCCCTCCACCCAACACACCTGATGCCATGGAAATTACGCAACCCGGAGAGGTAAGTGCTTTTCTTTCTTCACTTTCAACACCAAAATAGATCAATTGAGAGTTGGCTGTTTGAACGCGCGTGGCCTGAGCTCAGCTTGGAAGCAAGCAAAGCTTCTAAGTGACCTCAGGTCACAAAGTATAGATGTGATGGTTGTTTGCGAGAGTCGGATCAGCAGCGTGAGACAGCTGGCGCCCGCCTTCGATGACTTTGAGATGCACGCATCTCTCTGTCAACCCGGAGGCGGGGGGGGAGTTGCCGTACTGCTGGATAAACGTCTGACTCTCGACGTACAGATTGTTCACTCGGACCCGGGGGGTCGATTACTGGTGCTGGACGTCGGAGGCGGTGAAGGCGGGGCTTTCAGACTGGTCGGTCTTTATGTTCCCTTCGGGGCGGAGAGAGCCGACTTCTTCCAACGTCTGGAGACTTTTCTAGGAACGTCGCGTTCCCTGCTTTTAGTGGGGGACTGGAATGGAATCCTAGATGCGCGTTGGGACTATGCAGGGGCATGTCCCGATAGAGGGGGGTGTAGCAGCCTCAAGGGGTTACTCGATCGATTCGACCTGGTCGATAGATTTCGACTAGATTGTCCAACTGCGCCAACCTGGACCTGGGCAAACCGCAGTGGACAATCTAGATCGTACCTAGATAGGTTTTTGGTTAGGAGTAAGGATAGGGACGTATTTAGTTGTCCAGAACTGATCATGGTTGGCTATTCAGATCACAAATTAGTGACCTGCGTGGTCAACCTTGATAGAACGCATAGACAGGGTCCCGGTTACTGGAAGATGAACTTGTCCTTACCGACAAAGAAAGATTACAGAAACCGGATTAGTAGCTTAGTTAAGATGCGGTTGACGGGAGCGATCGTCAACAGTAGGTGGTGGATATCTCTAAAGAGAGAGATTAGAGTAAGTTCGATAGGTTACAGTAAGGAACTAGCGGCGAATAGAAATAGGAGGGAAAGGGAGTTAACAGATAAACTAGAAGAGGCGATTAGGAGCGGAGACGTAGCCAGAGTGTTAGCGACGAGAACGGCATTGAGCCAGTTCTTTGACGCGAAGCACGAAGGCTGCGTTGTCCGAAGTAAAATACGTGCTTTAGGAAACGAGGGGACCAAAGCTGTTAGCTGGGCCCGCGTGACAGAAGCCAAGAGTGGGATTAAATCCACCATTCGGTCTTTGCGAGACCAGGATGGACGGGTGATCCTTGAACCTGAGCGAATGTGCGAGACCTTTCAAAGGCACTTTGCTCGACTGTTCGGAGGTGGCGGGGGGCCGGACGGGGATGTGGACTTCGGTCCATACCTCGACGGTCTACCGCGTCTTTCGAGCGGCGAAGCGGAGTGCTGCGAAGGGCCAATCACAGCCACTGAAATCGGGGAAGCGCTCAGCCAATGCAGCAGACGCAAATCCCCGGGTCTCGATGGTCTACCATACGAACTTTATTTAGCTATGCCGGTCTTGTTCTCCGAACTCCTCGAGGCTGTCTATTGCAACTGGCAACAGAACGGGAGAATTCCCTGTTCTGTGACCAAGGGCGTGGTCACGCTAGTGAGGAAGGACGAGAGCAAGGGGGACGACTTAAGTAACTTTAGGCCCATAACTCTGCTGAATGCAGAGTTACAGATTTTGGCCAAGGTGTTGGCGAAGAGGTTGGCGCTTGTGGTGGGTGGTTTGGTGGGAGACGCGCAGACATGCGCTACCCCGTCCAGGTCCATTCACGACAACCTCCACCTCATGCGATACATCATAGAGAGGGTTGGCTACGAACCCGGCTTTGGTGGGGCCCTGATCAACTTGGATCAATCTAAGGCGTTCGATAGGGTCGACCATGGTTACCTGGATGCGGTGCTAGCGGCGGCGGGCTTCGGACCCGTTTTCAGGGGCTGGATTTCTGCCATGCACAGTGGCAACATCTACTCTAGGATTAAAGTAAACGGCTACCTCTCGGAGCCGTTTCAAATCACCCGATCCATCAGACAGGGGTGCCCCCTCTCCTCCCTTCTGTACGTATTGACTCTCGAGCCACTGCTGCGGAAGTTGGAGTTGCTGCGGGGCATACCCCTGGAACCGGGATTGCACAAAGCGGTCTCGGCCTATGCCGACGACGTAACAGTAATGGTGGCGGACGCCTCGGAAATCGGGGCGATCGCCACCCTACTGGAGGAATACGAAAGGCTGACGGGGGCTAAGCTGAACCAGGACAAGTCAGTCGGTTTGCAACTCGGAACGTGGAGGGGCAAACCGATACCGTTAGACGGTGTCGTCGAGCGGTGGACGGAGGGCCCGGTGAAGCTGCTCGGGGTCTGGTTCGGACCGGACCTCCAGGTGGAGAAGAATTGGGGCGAGGTGACGAGCAGGGTGTTTGCGCTGACCCAGAAGTGGGCCAAGTGCAAACTATCACTGAAAGGTCGGGCGGAGGTGACGAACGCTTACATAGCGTCCGTCATCTACTACCGCCTGACCGTCGTGCCTTGCCCCAAGGAAAAGCTCACCATCATGGAACGCATGCTCTTCCAATTCCTCTGGAAGAAGCGGCCTCCCATGGTGAGGAGATCCATCTGCTGCCAGCACCCTTCGAAAGGAGGGCTGGGTATGCCGTGGCTGTTGATGCGTAGGCACGCATTGAGGCTACGGCATCTACAGGTATTCCTCAACGGTCAGCCGGTGTGGGCCCCGTTTGTGAGGCGAGCCTTCCCACAGCTCGTCTCGCTCACCGAACTGCAATCCTGGGTGAAGCAAAGACCGAGAAAACTGGGCAACTGGCACACTGAGTGTGCCCAGGCGCTCACGGCTATCTGGCAAGCGGACCCGACTGTCAGTGGAGAATCCACCTCGACATTCTATAGAGGGTTGGTGGCTAGCAGGGGCGACGACACCCTTGGAGAGTCGCTAGGCATGGAGGAGGACGAACTGGCCAGCCTGTTCGGTAGAACTTTCGGCCCGGGACCCATGGACAACTTCCAGAGGTCCCTAGCCTGGCAGTGTTACCGGGGGGCTCTGCCCGTTCGAGAAAAGCTCTACAGACACGGGCGCCCGGGCAGGGATCCCGCGAAAAAGATCTGTCCCAGATGCGTGCGCGACGAGGAAACCGTTGCGCATGCACTGGTACACTGCCCGGGCGTTGCCGATCTGTGGGGCTACGTCGAACGACTGCTGTCGCGTGTGGCGCCGATTCGATTAACCGCCGAGTCTGT